>UELU01147174.1:117675-144559 GCA_900490025.1 Megastigmus dorsalis
AATAAAGACCGGTACTCTCAATAGAAGCTTTGCAAAAAATATACAGTGAATGTGTAAGATTTGCAAAAAATATACAGTGAATGTAAATAAAATGTATAATATCAAAGTCAAATTACTTTTAATATCTACTATAAAATCATATAAGAAGCGAGTCTCGTGTACTAAATTATAGAGATAAATTAAAAATGTACAAGTTTGAAATATAATAAAAATAAATCCATTTTTCGAAAATGTATAGAGAATACAAAACAAAATAAATTAAATGTATAAATCAATAATCATAATTGAATAACTATTATTCAATGACTTACGTCACAAAACTAATGATGTAATCAAGTAATAGATCCGTCTACTCACCTGCAACAAAAAAAAAAGAAAAGTTTAATTAAAAATCACACATTTAAAATATTAGCGGGCAAAAATAAAAAGACGAGAGTGTTTTCCCCAATTTATTAAAAGTAATTACTGAACGCAGAGCGAGCATCTCCATTATATTCCTATCAATTAGCGAGCAATTACTAAAAAGTAAATTGTGTTATGAAAACGTAGCGCGGTAGAGAGAGAGAGAGAGAGAGAGAGAGAGAGAGAGAGAGAGAACAATAGTACGTGTGCATTCATAACCGCGCGTTTGTTTCTTACCCCCCTGAAAAGCGAGCACTTTCGTAACGAGAGAAAAAGAAAAAGCGGGTGCTTGCACCGTGGTAAAAAATCAGGAAAGAAAATGAATTTATTTCAAGTTCGCAGGTATACGAATCACGGACAGGAAGAGAGAGAGAGGGAGAGAAAGATACTCGAAACGAGATGCGCGGCGCAAAGGAAGTAGTTGGTCGGGAATTAACAAAGTGCCCTCTTACTTTTAAAGTTAAATAAAGTTGAAAGCAATTGTTTGCGTAAAAACGCGCGTATTGCACAGAGAGACAGAGAGAGACGGAGAGAGAAAGACTCGTTAAAAAACAATCGACTTTGGGACGCGTTTCCCAGTGTCAGGGTCGCCAAAGCAAACACACACACACACACACACACACAGACTAACACTCGGATGCAGACGCACGCGGCCCGAATATTTTCTCTACATTTACGTAGAGCCGCGGCAATTACGAGCGCGCGACTCTCTCGGCATCTGCATAAAAATGAAAAAAGCCGCGCCGCTGAAGTCGCGCGCTCGCGCGCGAATTTGAATATGAAGCACCGGGCAAATTTCGATATACCGCGTTTCTTCTCTCCGATTTTGCCTTTTTTTTTATACCTGTGGCCGCGTGCGCTCTCGCTTTGGAATATAACCATTTTTTCTTTTGATAGAGGATGCGATTGGCGAAATACGAGATTTAAGCGTTAGTTTGGTTGGGATGATAGATATTTGATTTCTCTGCGTTGGGTTGAACTGTCTGAACCGTTTTACATTCGAGAAAAATATTTTTTTTTTTATAGACCGATTCTTTTGATCGGTTTTATATATTTTGTAACTCAATCAAGGGAAGAATTAGTTACAGGCCGGACAGTAGTCTCATGTAACCTAAAAGCGGAGACCAGAAAGCGGTGAGTAATAGCTAAAGCTTTCATAAACATTATATAATATAGTAAACAATTTAATTCAGTTTTTAACTTATACAATCTATAGTTTCGTATAGGTATACTCGAACGTAATGGAACGTGATTTTTTACATAAGCTTATTACAAATCGCTCATTTGCAATGTTATCAAAATGAATAATAATATAAATTATACGCAAAAGCTAATCGGAAAGGCGGATCTTCTTGCCTGTTACATCTCGCTTCCAAAACCTGAATTCCCCGAGTGCTAGAGCCGCATTGTTTGTTTACACTCAAAAAAAGTTGTACGTTGCAATTAAGATTCGCATGTCGGACGAAGGGGGAGTCTCGAACACGCGCGGCCCTATCTCCAAAAGCAAACTTTCGCCCTCCGCGAACATTGCGGCCGCTTTCCAAATTTCTCTCTCAGTCCAAAACAGAATTTAATCTTAACCTCGCCGTGCGCCTCCTCCGAACAAGCAAGGCAATATACATTTCCCTGGCGAGAATCCCCGTTAAGCTTCGGACCGAACGATCAAACAATAATGACCCAGAGGACAAAACAAAAGAAACGGAACAGAAGAGAAATGTGGAGAGAAGAAGGAGGGACGCGGCGCCGCCGCCGCCGCGCGAGTTTATGAAAAAGCGAGCGAGAGGTAAATATTTGTCACGGACAGTAATTCAGGCCTGCCTCTCTCGGTGCGTACACGCCGAGGTATATACGCTTTCGGGGGGCCGGAAAAATGAATATCATCTCCGTGTAAACGCCGGATGACAGCTGCTGCCACGAGGCTTTTTGGCAAGATGCCCACCCGTTTTCTCTCTTCTCTCTCCTCTTTTTTCCACAGCCTGCACATGTATAACACACACACACACACTTGCTCGCGAGCGCGCACGGCTACGGTGGCGCAACTTCAGCGCTCGTAAGCTCTCTTGTTATTCAAGGGAGATTTATATCCGCTGCCAGCTTTCCGCCGCCACCGCCGACGCTGCCACCGCGAGCTTCTCCGCCTTTTACTCGAATCAATACTTTTACTCGAAAGTAAGTGCTGCGCGCGATTTTCTTCTCTCTCTCTCTCTCTCTCTCTCTCTCTCTCTTTTCCTCTCTCCAGCTCTTCGCTTTTCAGCTTTTGCAATTTCATAGCGCATCGCCGCGCGTATGGAAGACTAGCCTATAGCCACGGTAAAAGCTCTTTGGCAAATTTAATATTTTCGAGGCCGTCGAGCTGCTGCTGTACTGCTTTTTTTCCAAAGCTTTTCCTGCTGCAGGACGATCGAAAGACTAATTTTGCGGCGGAACGTTTTACGCTGCGGCTTGATTGAGGACGAGCGAACGTCGACTGTAAATATTGTACCAAGAATTTCGCGAGTAGCGATTCTTTAGCGTCGGTGGTGTTGTACGTCTATCTATATCAAAAGTAGACGAATATTTAAGGGACATGAAAATAACATTTTTTTTATCTTAATTCAGCATTCGGTTTAATCCACGAAAGTAAGTTAATAAAGTTATAAAACAGTGAAAATTATTCATGCAGCGTTGAATTAAGCTCTCGACAACTTTCAAAATTGGATTCGCATATTTTCGCGATACAGCGCAGTTATTCGGTAAAGAGCTTTTAAGTCGAAGTAGCTAGGAAGCTAAGATATTTTCCCAGGGCCATGAAATATTCCGGTCAAAGCGATTCGTCCCAATCCCTTTCTCGGGCCTTCGACGCGGAATGTAGAAAGCAGACTGGAATAACAGAGGGACGAGCGTCGTCGTCGTCGTCGTAGTGATCGTCGTCGCTAGCACGCACATATAAGATATAACTACGCATCCGTCCCTCATTAAAGAGGAAAAATATTTGACTACAGGAGCGTAAAGTCGCTCTTCCGGTCTTCAAATCTCTCTTTCTTTGGCCAGAGAAATTTATCTTTAACGATCTCGCCACCCCTGCGCGACGCTTTTTTTGTAATCCGGCCCTCATCTTCGATACGGCTCTATAATTTCCGTGATGTTTGCCAACGCATTATTTAAGGATCATTGTTATCCTTCCGAAATCGATTTCTCTCTAAGTTTACAAGTTTCGTATTAATAGCTTGCGGAAAAAGGAATGATTTTTCGAATATCTCGAATGGCCGATCGCGCGAAATCCATGGAAATAGTCATTTTGACGAATAAGTCGGCTAAAGTACCTTTCGCATAAAAATCTAAGAGTCTTATACGTATAAGAGGAAAATCAATTCCAGCCGGCGGGTAGAAAATCGAGTCGGAAAATTCCACATCCCGAGGAATCTCCATATCGAGTCTGGGAGAGCTCTCGAGAGCACGCGGAAAAACTGTCTCGAGTCCAGGCGGTCGATAGCCCTATATATACATACATGTAATAGGGTACTCGAAACCCGGACTCTTTTCTCTCACTCTGTGTCCTGCGAATCGAATGCAAAGGCGATCGCATCTCTTTCTCTCTCTCTCTAGCATGTTAATCCCCGCGTAAAATCCCTAAGTGATTGCGCGCAGCGGCCCCGAAGCGCTTGGACTGTGCTGCTGCAGCAGCAGTCCCGGCTTCTTCCGCTTTACTTCCCGCGGGGAGCAGAGGAAAAGAAACGCGGCAAAGCGAAGCCGACACCTCGTTACGAATAATTTCCATTAGGACACGTGCTTTAATTCTTTTACTTTTCTTCTCGACTTTTTTTTTCCTCGCGCCGCCCCTTTTCTCTATCCTTACGCTTTTTTTGTCGCAGAGCTGCAGGCTGTTTCCATTCGATTAGAGCAGTCGCTCTCGGCTCGATTTTATAGATTTCCCAGCTTAGGGTTCGGAGTGGTGAAAAAAAGTACCCTATAGCCTTGTTGGCTAAGCACGCGGATGCTTTAATTGATTAGAAATAGAATGCTTAATTAACGTAAGACTTGGGCTTCTCACTCGAGTGCAATAAACATTTTAACTATTTCTGATGGGGATCAAATTAAATAAATTCGTATGTACATTTTTTAAAGACTTACGTTGCATATAACGCGTGTTCAGCTTTAAAAATCTGATTTATAAAGTACAACTCAATCGCCAAATGAGAAATAACAGATTCGGAAGGAAGGAAAGGATTACTTTTTCTTTTACCTCAACAATACTGACTCCACGATCTAGCGAACACATTATTTCACGCAATTACATTCCACGCCATTCCCGTGTTATACATTTATTATACCGCAAAAGCAAATTCACTGTCTAGAGGGAAAAAAGGCTGACTTTCAGAAACAGTGGGTTGTATCGCTTGTAAAAAAAAAAGAAGGAAAAAGAACGCCACGCTTGCCCAAACGTCGCACTTTTTATTTAAGGTCAGCGCCACTCGAGGCGGGAGAAAAATAACAACGCATCGCCGAGGAGGGACTGCCGGAAGCGAGAAACGGCTTTTGCTCCGCGCGCCATGGGTCACTATCTCGCGCGCCTCGGCATTAATATCGCGACCCTCGCGCGCAAGCTCTGCGTGACAAGCTACGATTCCATTCGACGCGACCGCTGCCTTATTTTGTACAGCCCCTCTATACCACCTATATACACACACGCACACACACACACACACACACACACGATCGGTATGAGAAGGAGCTACTCGGCGACTTTGTGGGTAGTGCGCGAGTAAATGTACTTTGTCCTGTACTGCCTACCGCTGGCCTACTGATTGATAAGTTCGATTCACGACATCGATAAGGGACGAGAAAGTTGTAGGCTACTGGGCTGCTTTTATTCTCTTTTTCTTTTTTCTACCTTTTTGCGAGGGGCTAAAGGATGTTACGAGCTTGGAAGGAAGAAGTGGACTTTGAATGTGAAGATTCGATGTTTTTATTTTGAACTGTCGCAACTCTATTGATTCGCCTAGAAAAAATACTTGGAATATGCGCATGAACTGCTCTCTCATTTTACAAATATTTTGTAATTAATAAAGTAGAGTTACAGCAAAACTTTTCTCTCTGTGGACTCAGTAATTAGAGATTTTAAATATATCGGCAATTTAATTTTTAACCTTATTGAATTTCATATTAAAACGTTAAAATTTGTAAATAACAAAATTTAAGGGATTCACGTATTGTTCTACATAAATTTCGAAAAACGTAACTGCGTATCTAAATTTAAATAGATTTTTCTGAGTGACACGTTCGATGCACGATATCGATAAAGCAACAGAGCTGGTTTTTTTCCTGGTGAGCGACGATTACATTAAACCAAATATATATTTTAACGATGAAAAAGCACGAGGACGCTACGTTTCAAGCTAGTGTGAAAAATCGATTATGTCACGCGGAACAATGTGTATTTTTTTTCTTCTTTTTTTTTCGTCCGAAAGATTTATACGACGCCGCGGAATTACAAACGGTCTTACGATGGAATTTAATTATTGTCTAAATCATGAAGAGATACTTGATTCATTATCGCGCATCACGAATTCATACGGTCATTACTATGCGCACGCTTTTTCCTTTTTTTTTATAACACCCCCGACGACGTTGAGCGCACGCTCCGAGCGCGCTTAGCATTTTTCTCTCTTCCTCTTTTGTGCTGCTTTTTAAAAGCATGTAAAAGACTGAGTTATCAAAAGCTTGTAATATGTAGTGAAATAAATATGACACACCAATTGAGCAAAATTTCGTTTACACATTTTTTATAGAAATCTGTTGTTTATTCTTCATAAATTTTAAAACTTCGATGTGAAACTTTGGCGAAATAACCGTAATCACACGTAAGACTTAAATTAAAATCATCACATATCTGTCTTTAATCCTATTTGACAAATAATACAAAGACAATTAACAAATTTTATAATATTATAAGAAATGAAATTTTTGATTCATAAAAACTGTTGAACAGCTACCATAACAACAAAAGGAAAAACTTATTCGAAATCAAAAGAGAGGCTAAAAAACCGATCGATTGAAATTCAGGTACGTATATAAGGTAAAATATTTGTCCTAGAAAATTCGCGCGGATATCGAGCAATCGAGGGTACGTGAGGAAATGTCGCGGCGGCGTCCAAGAGTCCGACCCCATCGAAATATCTGCGTCGACATTCCGAGACGGCTTTAAGCGGACTCTCTCCCTTATATATATAGGTATATATAATCGAGTCGCTCTGTAAGGGACAAGTTTGCGCCGATCATTTTCATTCGGTAGCGAATTCCGCGCCGCTCGCTCGCGGAAAATTATTCGAGCGTCGGTCGGTCGGCGGCTGTGGCGGCGGCGACGGTCAGCTTAATTATTCAAAAGCTCGAGCCGCAGACCCTTTTCTGCATCGCGAATCCGTTAATTACTCCCTGTCTCTCTTTCTCTTTCCACTCCGCTCGACGACTCGTAAAAAACGAATGTCTTTCTCTACCCTCTGAGCTCTCTCTATTTTTCTTTCCAACTCAACCCTCTTCTTTCTGTATCTGCTGCATATACATATATATATGTATATATATATATATATATATATACGTGTTTCACTTTTTCTACTTTTTCTATACACGTTATATCCTGTGCCGAGCTGCTGCTACGGGAGCTTCTGAACGCTTTTGTTTCCTCTTCGAAGGCTATTTTTGTTTCCGGAAAAAATAGCTGCGCGCGTGCAACGGACTTTTTCTCCGCGCGCTTTAAAGAATTTATATGCGGAAAAGGAGTTTTTCCGTCTGCTGCCGGGAGGGATATCCCTCGATTCGCCGACTGCTGATTCAGCGGCATATTTTTCGTGAACGCGCAGCCCAAAACTGGCGGTGAAAGTAAAACGTTCAGAAGCGAGTTTGAAGGCAGAAAGGCGAATTGTATAATTACCTCCGGCCACGTTTTTCTCCGATGATAATCCGGCAATTTAATTTCAACCTAGCGCACGCACGTGCATTCGGTATTTAAATTAAAAAAATTAAACATCATGCATTATTCCTGCATAGTCTCTCCCAAAAACTCTGGACATCGCTCGAAAAAAAAGCAGCGGCGCAGCGTGGATGCTTCAAAATGCTTATAATTTTTGAGGTTTTTTTCAACAGCGCACGTGCAGTCACGCGTTGGCGTGTACGCATAATTTTGCGAAGGCTGCGGAAAAAAGCGCAGAATGTACGGTGGAGGAAGTCGCGGGGCTCATTTAACTTGCAAACAATGTTAATTCGCTCGCGCGTCGATCTGCCAGAAGAGCCGAGAGGGGAGAAAAATGACGCGGGAGAGGCGATGCCGCAACCTTTGAACGAGCGTACGTACGTTTACTTTATGGGGCTCGTTAAAAATTAAACTGACAGCTCGCAGGTTAATTCATAGCGATGATGCCAGTACGTGTTGTGTTGTATTAAATTCTGGTTATAAGTTTATCAAGAAGTTATCGTACCAGGCAACGGTCTGGATACAAATTATACTGGCTAAATTCTGTTTCACCTTTAGTAATGGTTACTTGGACACTATTTTAACAATTTTTGAAAGTAAAATACATCTTCCTCGATCTCCACGAAATAGAATTTTAATTTTATTAATTGAAACTCAATAATTGACACTATATTTAAATAGTTTTTCCAGGCAAGTGATAAAGTCAATTTTTCCAATTTAAAAGTATATTAGCTGCGTAAAAAATTTTTTCATAATTTTTTTGACAATATTGATTTTATTTTCTAAAAATTATTGCGTGACCAATTATATGCGCGAGTACCGTTCACATATATATATAATTTTCATACAGGTTACGGTATGAAAATTTTTGCTCTCCTGTCTTTCTTCTAACTCGAGTCTGGATAAAATTCCTACAAGGCGGTATAATGGCTAAAGTCAGACCTCCACAAAACTTTATGCCACAACTTTGCCAGACTCTTGGTAAGACTGTAAGTGATAAATTCATTTTTTTTTAATTGAGTTACAAAAGATATAAGTTCTTGATAGCCTTTGAACTCTCTACAGAGGTTTATTTAGATTTCGTTGTATGAAAACTCGTTTTTCTAACAATCGTTTCTTGCGTACAACATTTCTCAAACCCCATGTACACATTTGACAATACCGAAGCGTCGTCAACAGTTGCATAAGCCTAATAGGAAGAAAGGGAAAAAATCATCGAAGACTAATTATCGAGAAGCTGTCAATGGCCAAGAGCGCGCGCCTTTTTCTTTAACACCTCGCCTATACACGCCTATACACACTCGGTATTAATTAGCCGATCATGATCGCTGATACCCTAACAGCGTACACACGTGCGCATGTCGTGCGTACACAGGAAAATCAGCTTAAAAGAGTAAAAAAGAGAGAGAGAGAGAAAGAGGGAGGGAGTCTACGCGTCGCTAATTAAACTTTGAGGAAAAGCTGCAGGTATATACAATGTACATCGCTCGGCATTATTCTCCTTAATTGGCGAGCGATAAAACGCGTCGCCCTCGTGAACCACCGGATTATAAGACGAGGGTATAACTGACACACACGCGCGCGCACACATAAACACAGAGGCGAAGCGGTGGCAGCCATTATAATCGACGATATCGCGATCTCTCCCTTTGGCCGATTACACGAGGATCACTTAAGGTCGACACGAGTAATGCCGCACGACGCTTTAGAGCTTCCGTCTTGTGCTCCACGCGTCTGCTCTCCCAAGTCATGTGCGTATGTATATATGTACAGAGTGCAGGGATAGAAGTTAGCTTTCTTGATTGATATGTGCGCGCGGGCCAAGATGTTGATGAATCCGGCGTCTGACGCGAGTCTGTATTATATATAGAAGCTGATAGGATACAGCTTTGTCGGGAGATCGAAGTGGGGCTAGAACAACGAGGGTTGATGCGCGAAGCTGGAATATGCGGTATTGTACAAGATGTATAAGTTTAGAGTTTAGCTCATGCAGGGCTGGAAAATTCAATGGAGTACTGTATAAACTTGTTAATTTTTGTCTTTACACTACTGTCACGGATGATCGTTCTTTCACCGATTACTGAAATGAAAATATCGAACGTTAAAGAACACTGCAGGAATCTCGTACATTTATTGTAAATCAGCACAACTGAGTACTTTTAAGACGAATACTCCACTGATTTATCGCACTGATTTAAAAGCCATTATTATAATAATAGGTTCCCTTTATATATAGGACATTTTTTATGTCTTTATATTCTTATCACGAATTAGAGTCAATGAAAGTTGTTTAAAATATGCATTTTAAAAAATGTTATTCAAGTCAAACAGACTTAACCAAAGTACACAGTTTCCCCGTACCGTTTGAAATAATTATTTCCTGAATTCATAAACTCGTTTCACTGAATAAACCAGGTGCTCCTGCAAAGTCCCTAATAACATTACGTCAGCTTAATTCGGCAAAATTCTCTCTCCCATGCACATATATACAGAAAAGGAAAAAATAAATAAGACCTGCAAGATGCGAGACGCAATCGCGAGGGAACACTGATCGCATCTTGAATCCCGTCGAATATATAAGCAACCGAATTAAGAGCCCGGAGTGTACAGTATAGTTGGATGAGCCGTCGAGCGTCAGCAGGGCCCTTTAATTCCTCGGCAATCGTCGCGCATCGCGATTTCGACTATATATATACACGAGATCCTCGCGCAAAGCGACTTCCTCTCCCGTGTGCATCTCATGCAAATTCGCCAAGCAATTCCCGCTGCTCTATGGAAATGAGCGGAAGACGTCGGCTGCTCGTGCACGTGTGTACCTAAGTGTGCGCGTGTGTGTGCACATGCGAACAAATGGCTCTGCTTCTGCGCGCGACACTTTTCGCTCTTTCCAAACGCTGATTCGAGTAATAAGCATATAAATATAGATAGTCACTCCATTTCAATATAATTCTTGGGCGAAAAAGAATCGCGCAATATATATATATATAGATGGTGTGTATCGTCGTGTTACGTATAATTGCAGAGGTGCGCTTACAAACAAATCGCTTTACGAGCGGTGCGCGCAGGTAAGAGCCGCGAGTTGTAATCACGCGCACGGGTCTGTTATTAATTCGCAGACAGTTGGGAATATTAGCATAGCGCAACATCGTGCGTGCGTCGCTATATGTGCCGCTACTGCTGCATTCGTAAAGAGAGATTGGTATCGCAGCGAAAGAGGCGCACAAGCCGAAAAAACCCGACCGGAAACAAGGAAGGAAATTTCTTAATTTGCAATTTCTCCCACCTCTTCGCGAAATCTGATTCGAGAATGTATTTAAATTTTTGTTAACTTACTTTCTCTCGCAATAGTTCCACCAAAGAGGCTTTGACAAACAAATCACGGCCGCATTGCATTATCTAGTGTTAAACCGAGCGCATATATAGAACGAAGCCGCTAAATATTCGGTTCCATAAACCGCAATCCTAATACGGCGCCAGGCTATATCAGTGTTGTATAGTATATAAATTGCCGTCAGTGCCGGGCACATCAATAATCGTCCAGCGGCCGTAGTTATGTTACATGAATGCAAAACGCACGAGCGGATAAGCGCGTGGAGATAAACGCGCACCGCCGCCGCCGCCGCCGCCGCCACCGCGGATTCGTTTTCCGAATGCATAATGTAGCCCCTCTGCCCGCATAATTCGACGATTTGCTTTTGTGTCTAATGCCGCAGCAGCAGCAGCAGCAGCTCGCGGGTTCTAACCTCACTGCGTGCGGATATATGCCGCTGCGCTGTGCAGTCGGTGCTTTTGTTAGCCGCCGCGGAATTAAACGGCTGCACAAGCTCTGGAAATTATCTTGCGGCCATGTCACTGCTGCCTTTCGTAATTGAATCCCTGCTTTTGTTTGCTTCCTTGGACTTTCGCTGGTGTTTATCTATGCTTTTATTTTTGCCGAATGAAATTCGGGAATGTACAATTGTGTATTATTATGGCATGAGTTAGATGAAAAAGCGTGGATTGCTTTGGTAATTGTTAGCTGCAAACAATGTTTATCGTTGCCGTTACTGTTAAGGTCATATCATCGGAGAAACGAAAAGAGTAGAAAATACTTTTAATGTCCTGAACTTCTTCTTAATAATGATATTCAAAGTGGTAACTGCAAAAGCTGCCTTGAAATAACGAAAAACGTATGTCCAAACGTGAAAAAAGTTAATTTTCAAATCTTGCAATAAAATATCCAAGATTTCAGGATTCAAGACTCCCTAGTGCAATAGAAAGTTAGTATCTGCAGCAAAAAAGCAAGGTGAGCATAATGTATATGCAGTCGGTGAAAAGCTCACGGGAAAAGGGGGAGATCGATAGGCACGTGGCAACGAGGAGAAGGGGATCTCGCCTCGTGGAAAAAAGCCCGCGCGCGAAGAGCGTTCTAATTGCGTAAGAATCTCGCGCCTCGTCGTCGCGTCGCGGGCGCGCGTATAGCAATAATCAGACGCCATAGGACCTCGTGCCACACGCGCTAATTGAATTCTTCTCGTTATTCCATGCCTGGCGTCAGCGTCATGGCGTTGCGGTTTATGCGCGGCAAACCCAAGGAGATTGCGTTGTCGCTCTCGCGCGTCTTTTACAGCCGCGGCTTTTTGTGCTCGGTCTTTCGCTTCGTGGTGCGTTTGATCTGCGCTCTTTGTGGAGTGTGCGTCACGAATAAAATTATAATTAATTTTTGTGTATCGTGATTTTAAAGATATTTCTGCATAATGAATAAATGTCACTTATGAGAATTCATGCGATGAGAGAAAAATTTGATACCGTGGCTCTGGTAACGCCATTCTTAAATGCTGTATCCACAATTTTGGCTTTTTGCAACTAAGTACAAGCCAACTAATAACTTTGGACGCTACAACTAAATCTTTTATTCCGTTTAAATATAAGGAATTGTTTTTATATTGTCAATGACAGAAGAGTTCTTCGATCATACCGTTTTTCATTCGACTTGAGATTCTTATTCTCGGTTATTTTATTTTCAATTTCAGAATAATTAACTCCAAGTATGCATACAGACGAATGAATTTTACAGACTCACTTTCCCAAGAATCCCGACCGCGATCGAAGATACTTTGTGGTATGAAAATGCAAATACCGATCCTGAAATGCAAGAGCTTGGCGTAATTTATTACTCGACGGAACTTACGGAATAATTATCGAATAAATTACAGGGCTGAAAGCATTCGCAAACTCTCGTAATAACCAAATTATGAATAAACACTGCGGAATCCCCAACACTACACGTAGTCATATACGCTCGGTATACAGTGACAAAGTTTCGGTAATTAGCTTATAGCACAGAAGACTTTATTATTGAATATATTATGCATGAAATTTGTTATATTCCAAAGTACAGATATTCCTATGATACCCAAGGTACTCACCATTCATCAGAAATAAAGTATGACCCGAAGGTTTAATTAAAGAATCAAAAATCTCTATTTTAATTCAGCGGTGAAAAACCAGTTCGTATTATATCGGCCGATCTCTCAAGTCAATCGCAGGTCCGCAGGTGTTGCGAGCTCGCGAAGGCAAAGGGCCGCTGCGCACGAAAGAGAAAAAAAAAAAGAAATGCAATGAAGCATATATATAGAAGGGGAAGATTCGAGAAGAAGCTAGGCGAGCGTAAAATTCGTGAAAGACTGCGCGCCCGTACAACCTCGGCTCTATAATACGTGTGTTATAGGTGTGTGCGCGCGCGGGCGGAGGGATGAAGCTTGCCGACGAGTTCGGTTTTCGTTATCTCGACGGCAGTATACCGCGCGCGCGCGCACGAAACCCTCCGGCAGTCGTTAAAGACCGCGCAAACCTCTATATATATATATATAGGGTAGTTCTGCCATTCGAGAGCGAAGATAAAACGTCTCGCGCGGCCTTTCATTGTCGGCGCACGTGAGATTAGCAGCTCTCCACACACACACTCGCTTGTGTACTGTGTGTGAAAGCTACATGCACACATATATATATATATATATATATATACGCGTAGGTAGTAGCGTCTGCTAGGCGTTAATTGTTTTTTTAACGGTCGACCGAGGCAGCAGACGCATTTGTACCCCTATCTGCGGTCTTTTATATCTCTATATACACTGAAGTAAACGAGTTTTGGGCGAATTGCTTGGAGCTGATACGTATACGAGTTCGAGCATCGATGGATTGATGCGCCTTGATCGGCAGTTTCATTTCGGCGGAGGGGAGGGAGTCACGAGAGAAAAACCTTCCCTAACAGATGTACCGGCAAACTAACAAATTTAACAGTACATCGTATCAACCGACATCCAAGCACATGAATCAAGGATCGCGAGGCGTATATCGCGCCGATAATCCGTTCTAAAATTCAATACAGTGCACTCGCGGACCCTTCCGAGCCGCTATTAGGAAACTCAGCTCCGAACCCGCGCAGCAAGACGGTATTTGCGCTTGATTGCCATGTAGGACCGGGTGCAGGCAGACGAAGCTCGCGCGCGCACCATGGCCGCATGCAGAGAGTTAATTAATAATACGCGACTAGCAGCAGCAGCAGCAGCAGCAGTTCGAGCGTGGCGAACCGAGCCGAGGGACGACCGCGAGACTGCGTGTAATAACGCGTTGCGCGGGCAATTGGATCAAGGCGCACGATTTACGGGCAGCTCGCGTTCAGCAGACTCACGCGCGCACACACAGAGAGAAAGAGAGAGAGAGAGAGACGGACAAGCACGCAAACGAACACTATGTACTCGACGGAGCATCAATTATCCGTCGCACGCGCGCGCGTCTATTATGTCTGCACAACTGTTACGCTGTTTGTGGCCTTGTTTAGTGACGCGACGCTTTTTCCGCGCGCGAGGATGAATTTGCGCTGTCGCTTCTTTCGATGGCTTCATTGCCGACTGGTCTTTTTCAACTTGTGCAACGCTGAAAATTTACCAAGCGTAGCGTGACCTTTTTTTATGCAAAGGGTTGAAATATCGGTTAGGAGGAGAACATTATCATTTTGGGTACGACGAGTATTGCGTCCCTGATTCTAACGTGAGCTATTTTGTATCCGCTGTAAACTGTACAAACTGATACATGAGTGTATAGCTAACTGACAAGACATGTGGTCAATGATTCACAGGAGGATGACCGAACGAGTGTGCGTAACAAAAGTAGTATAGCCTCAAAGCAGCAGCTGAAAAAGATGTTGCACCTATACTCGGCGATAGCCCGTGCGGCAGACAGTTTCCGATAGGCCCGAGATGGGCCGCGCTCGAAATGATTCGATTAGACGGGGCGAAAAAGGCGTTCCTCCACAGCACACCTCTCGTCTTCCGCGCGCCAGTTTCAAGCTTGACGCGAAGCATGTCTCGCGCAGACACAAGCGTATATATACCAGCTGTATAATGCTTTTTCTCGGGAGTATATATAGAGAAGAGGGGAGAGAGAGAGAGAGAGAGAGAGAGAGGTGGCAGACTTGTCGCAAGGCATTTTCGTGGCAGGGGCAGAAAGCCGTCGCACCCACGTCACGCGGCGCATCGCGAGACTCGAGCCTCGTCGTGATGCGCGTATATCGCTTAAGGCAAAACACAATGACGGGTATGAGGGTTTGGACGATGTAATACCCTGAAGCGCATCTCGAAGTAGATCAGTTTTGTTGCGCTACGTCAGCTGAGCTGGGCCGTGCAGTGGATTGATCTTGCTAATGTTACGCATTACCGCGGATAGTTTCAGTGTGGTATCTTGTGGGGAACGACAAGCGATTGGATTCATGTAGAAATTTATTCGGTTTTAAATGCAAAACAATTGTTTAAAGAGGTCTAATAAAGAAAACATTCAACAATTTATTGAAGTTTTGCAGCTTACAGATAAAATTGTTTATAAAACACATTTGAGGCTATTGTTCGATTGAAAATTGCTTCACGAGGATATTAGTCATTTAGAACAAATTATATAATGTATATAGCATAAGTATATTGGAGTTATATTAAATCTGTAGGTTGCTAATACTATCAGCAATATATTAGCAATATATTGAACGATGATCTTTCGCAAAATTTCCATTACATTGGCAATTGTTGTTAATACAAGTGCCATGTATTAACAACAATTGATTAGCAGTACAATTCTCATATGAATCTTTTCTACGCGGGCTGACATAAATATGGTCACTCTTAGCTCATAATAAATTATGAATGGCAATAAGAATTTTAAACAAAAGCATTTTATAAATGATTAATATTACGAAATTATCATCTCATCATTGAATTGAAAGAAGTACTCAAGCTTATCAGGGATTCTCACGGTGCGCGTATAGCATTTCCAAAGTCAACTGCAGCGTGCAAACAATGAAAATTAAAAGGGTTAAATACAGACGAGAGTCAAACAAAGAGACGAGAGAGAGAGAGAGAGAATGAGAGAGAGACTGTAGGCCCCAAGAGCCAAGTCTCGTGTGACTTATTGTTTCCAGACGAGCAGAAGGTTGAAGCCAGTCGTTCATCTGACCAACCCTCGGCTCCCTCGGTCGCTAGTAGCGCGCGGGGGGAAATCAATGCTCCTACGTCATATATAAATGTTAATTCGAGCGGGGAGAAAGAGGACCGAGTGCACGATTGAAACACGCGCGCAATAATTCTGAGCGATGGTAAACACTGCCAACTGTTACGCTACTTTCCTCCGTCTATTGCGCGTTTTACTCGCCGCAAACTTTCTCTCCCTGTTGCTCTGGCGACAAAGAAATCATCATCTGATTGATCACCGCTTTTGTGTGCCTTACCAAAAGTTTTTGCGAGATTATTGAAGTTTGTTGGAACAACTAACTTCTTTCGTGTTAATAACACAGAAATCTTAGTGGATTTAGAGCAACCAAAGTAGTCTCATCGCCAAGTGCCATTTAATTAAGTAAAGCGGTCTTCACTAAAGTCCCATAACACTATTTAGTAAAATCATAAAGGTAACCTCAAAATAATCTAATTCGCTAAACTAACTTTTAGCTAGATCTGTTAGCTAATATCTGGACAGTAAACAGTTAACTTTTTATCTAATAAAAATACGTTTTAAATAAAATATGTCTTTTATAGATTCTCGACAACTATATATACATATCATAAATATCATGGGAAAAAATGCATCCTTTTAAAACTTTTAATAGTCCCCTTCTCAACAATCTGATCAACTTTTCCCCTACTTTAACTGCAAACAAAGAATGAGTATTATAAGCAATAGGCGTTATCGATCAAAGCGCATTTTCGAGTGGCCGAGAAAAAAAAGCGAACGCACCAGAGCGAAGGCACAATCAGCACGCGCGCCCTGTCCAATTCATTACAGCGTCATTTTCGTATCTCCAATGCATCCAGCACACGCACATCGACCCCTACTGTAACGTCATTTCCCCTCCCTGCAGCTCTCGAGTGCAGAGAGACAAACAATGACACTGCGGCACGCGACACGCGTTTTCCGATCCGGAAACAGCTCGTATCTCCTCCGCAGCTGGAAAATTCTGGTCGGAAATGGAGCGAGAGAACGAGCCTTTTTTTCGGCGCTCGGGATCTCGCAGCAGCTGCTGCTGCTGTGCAGATGTGCAATCGGTCGCGAACCACCGCCGTAATTCCATTTGCATTTTTACGAGGGCCAAATTGTTGGATTTGTTATTTGCAACGGCTCGATCCCGTTCGATTTTCACGTTTTTTTGTTTTCTCTGCGAGAGAGATTACTGTAATAACCGATCGATTTCTCTCTCAGTGCGCACTGGGGCTATGACGTAAGAAGATTTCGATAAGCGATCGGACGGGCTTGCTCCGTTCTGTAATGCACATATGTATTCGTTTCACTTCGCATTTTGTCCGCTAATATACATTCGCTACTTTGGAGGGGAACATATAATAAATTTTGTCGACGGCAGGAATCATTATAATATCAGTTCCGGTAGCATCAAATCGGAGACCGTCTTCTTCGACTCGGCGAGTCTCGTCGGATATTCAGTGCCGCGGGGCGCAAATGAAAGAAAATCGTCTGGCGAAGGGTAATTTGCGAGCTTTACGAGATGGGAGGCTGCGCGCCATACACACCCGCGGCCACTTTTATACGACAGCCGATATTTCCCCATTCTCTCTCACACACACACACACACACACACACACACATAAACACACACGTATTTAGATTCTTGTCGGCGGTGCAGGATGGAAATGGGGTGTACGTGATGTGGCCGCGCAGCCAATCACCTCGTCGCCTCCTTCGTTCTCCTTTTACGCTCGAGATACTCCTTCTATTTCTTTTCTCTCTCGAGCAGCTCGAGACGCCCGTGCAGCTCACGGTTTTCTTCTTCCCTGGCGCATGCAGTGCAGAAACGCAGAAAGTGTGAAAGGAGAGAGGAGAGAAGAGAGAGAGAGAGAGAGATTGACGCGTGTGTACTCACCGTTCGGGAAATTGATCAAGCGAAGACTGCCAATCTGCAGCAGGGCTGATGTTCTCCTGGTTGTCTTTTTGTCGCGCTCACCTCGTTGCACCTGCGAATTAAAGTGACGAGTCAGTTTTTTAATCGATCCTTCGCTGACGTTCGAAATATAAGCAGTTTTTTGCTGCTTCAATTATTGAACTTTGAAATTATCTTTTTCTTTCTGATGGGATACTTATTTGTCGAGAGAAAGTCATTTACAAAGAGCGTTTTATAATGAAAGTGTAAATAACATTTTTGACAAAAGCATTATATAATAATGTTTATAAATTTCGATTTAATTCGCAAGAGGGCGTCTCTTAATCTCCTATAATTTTTCGATATTTCCCAAGTTGCACGGACTTTATTTATTACATGTGTTTAAACTTTTAATACAAGACCAAAGATACACCGACGAAATTGCTAGACGTTAGATCGCAAGTAGGCAATAAAGAGACGAGAGTATTGGTAAGGAAAATTGCAGCGCACAGAAAGGAGGTCAAAGAAGTATGATACTAGAAGCCGGTGGAGTAGCGGGAGGAGCTGCGCCAGCCAGCGGGCGTGTAATTAAATCGTGATATCCGATTTCGAGTGGTAAGTCGAGTGTGTCGCCAATCTGTGTATATATATATAAATCGCGTGCGCGGTCAAGTGCGGTCTCGATGTGTGCGTATATATCCGCGCTGAAAAATGCTGGGAAGATGCTGTGGGCGATCACACGCGTCTTGCATGTGACGCGGAGCGCCGCTGAAAGTCAATAGCGTATGTCTAGACACATAAACGAGCGCCGCTCCTCTCATTGCTTATCTCGATTTCAGCCAATTCTATTATTTACTAATACTAATCTGTCTACCGGATTACTAATACTAATCTGATAAGCAAGGATGTTTATCGGATTGATTTTTAATGCATAATAATAAGCAATTATTTTATAATGTAGCTATCATAAATTATTTATCTGTCTGTCAGGAGACTGGGAGGAGTCTGCGTTGTAATACGATTTTAAAGCACAGAACGATCGTTTTGATTACACGCACGCGGGTCAAATAGTCCAAGAAATAACGATGACGCACTGAACGTATACAGTTAAATGAAGAATTCATTTAAAAAAGCATGAAATTTCCACGATACTTGAATCACCCGTACCAAAAAAATTTAGCCATAGTCTTTACATCGATCTCAGAAAGAGTAATAATCAGATCTGCATCGATAGTGCAATTGATAAAAGTTAGGTACACGCTCTCTGACATACCATTAATTTACAGTTAATTCAATGCAGCCTGTTGGAAATTGCTAAATCACATCGGTCGACGACGAATAAGACGCGGCTCATTGACTTTAACCCAGACGTCGAGAGATTACCCGAAACACATTACACAACTACGCGAGGTCGAAGCAGTAGCAGCACCAGTAGCAGCAGTATAGACGCGAGCAGTGCAGAATCATCCGTTTCCGATTACGACTCAGACCCGACAATTTGTAAAACGACGTTCTTCCGGAAAGAGTCGCTAGAGCCGCGTAAGGAGCTGTCGCTGCACAACGAGCTGGAAAAGCCCTCGCTTCTCTCCGGATTTCACGAAAATTCATGCGTCGCTAGGATCCTCCCCCACACATACACGCACACTATACATATACACACATATATACGAATGAAGTGAAACTGAACTGAAGGAAATTCATCGACTAGACGCGACAAAGTTCGCATAGCGCGAACTGTATAGTAAGACTTTCCATTGCATAAGCGAGCGCGAGTCTATGACTTTGTTATAAACGCGTCGCGCGTGCAATCGTTTCGCGCTTCGCGATCGCGCCTGCGTATATACATATGTCTGAACTCCAGACTTGCTTTGTTCCCGTGACGCGCGTATAAGTCAATGACAACTCGGCACGATCTCCTATATAATGTGACGACTTTTCAATTTTGTCGCGTCGACGCATAAAATGGGTACTGCATATAATCGTGCTTAACGAACTCGAAAATTGTGTGACTATGTATACAGGCATATATACAGGCACTTCGTCAACTATATATATATATATATATATATGTATACGTAACGACGTGTTTCTCAACGCGTCTCGCTATTCAATTGGCTCGGCATAAAGCACCCATTTAGTGGCTTGAAAAACGAGCCGTAAACGCAGCACAGCACACCCGTCGTTGTCGAAAGACAAAAGTTATTCTTTCAGAACCAATTTCCCGTCTAAAAAAAAACATCCTTCGGGAGCGCAAGGTATATGAAACAGGAGTAGGTATACAAGCAAGAGTCGTCCGACACAACCGAGAACAAAAGAGAGGCTGAGACGATCGTCGGTCAGCGGACAAAAGATCTGCGCAATAAAGCACCTGTACACACAGAAAACGAGCCCATGTGCAGCGCATATATGTATATATATACAGAACAGAGATACTCGAGCCGCGCGGGTAATTCGCAGGAAATTAGGGCCTTTGACGAGCTCGTAGCTCGGACGCGACACACGGAGGAGAGATCGTCAACCCCCTTGACCTATATCTACAGACACAGAGAAGCCCGACTGTGTGTGTGTGTATGTGTGTGTGTGTCAACGTCAACGTCGTCGTCGCTTCCTTCCTTTCGTGTAATGTGTGTGTACATATTCGGTGTTACAGCATGCACAAAGAGACGGCGAGAATAGTGGAGTCTCCCTTTTTTGGGAAAGTTTGTGGGCCGCAAAGAGTGAGAGAGAGAGAGAGAGACGGAATTTTACATAGAAAATATACCGCGAGACAGGAGGAAATTGCTATGTGTCTTGTGTGTCCGAGGGTTTTCAGGGCAGTGGCGAACTGTGATGAGTGTGGGACTCGGACGGGAAATGTTGCTGATGAAAATGTAGGCTACACGTGCCAGGCTACATTTTAAGAGTAGTATATGATACAGTGAAGAAGAATCAACTCGAGTTACTCTTGACAATCATGAAAATTTATTTTCATACAAAAGAGCTTTGTGAAATGTAATTTAAGTTTGTTCTTTTTAACTGGATATTTTTTTTTAAACAACGATTTGAAAAAATGATTATAACAAAAATTAAGATTATCCGTTCCAAATAAACTTATATTTTATCTCGCCTCAAATAAAGGGAAACTACTTTTCACGATCGATGTCACTCGAACTTTAAAAGACTCAAAACCAAGAAATCAAGATATGGTTAAGAAATAAAATCAATCGGTTCGGTCGCGCGCGTTTGCGTGTCTCCTCTCGTTCGCCAGCAAGCCTGCAGGAAATGAAAAATGTTCGCCCTCGGCAGCAGCCGCGCGAGAGCGAGAGAGAGAGAGCTGCACAAGAGTCTCGCCGCTGTACATAAAAGCTGCGAGCCGAGCGAGCCGTGTTTTACACGGGAAGCTGTCAGGAGGCTTTTACTAACGACAGTAAGTCACGTGGTGGTGGTGGTGGTGGTGGTGGTATGGTGACAAGCGAGGCGCGCGCGAACGACTCGCCTGGACGACAGCTCGCGATATTGGCTGCGCAATGGCGCAAGAAAGTGTGTGTGCACGCGAGAGGGAATAATACGAGACGCACGGGGAAAATGTATAAGTTGTAGACGCTCGGAAATTCGGACTCGGTGTGCTTTTGTGTATCTTGATAGTTTGTCCAATTTTTCCTATATGGATGTCTTTTGGAACGACAATTGTTGCGCCGGCGCAAAAGTTCCTCTACGAGTTCGCGGTGTCGTTATATGTACGGAACTTTGACGTGAATAACTTTAGACGACGATTGTTTGATTTCAAAACGGACCTGGAATTATACTGTTAAATCGTATTCTAACTTTTGATTGCGTACAGTAAAGCGTGTTCACATAATGTTGGGAGACTCCGTTTGGTTATTCTTTAATATAATAATAATATAGTAATTATTATGTATAAACTTTGATAGTAGGTAGCGTTTTTCCATTTAAAACAATTCAGACTTTTCGCTGCATTCCAATGATGAAAACTTCAGACCAATTGGATATTCGATTTTATAAAATTCAAAAAGAACTTTATTTCTCGATTTTTTGAATATAGTTGCCCACCTCTGCATGCTGGACTGCAAATAAAATGAAAAAACAAGGCTGCTGCGAAGGCAGCGCAACGCTAATTGGCCAAATCATTTGACTAGTTCACATCGAGTAGTTGAGCGAACTTTTACGGTATAGCAGTTCGAGATCCACTTTGAGGGGAACGAAATTTGCGATTTGCATATTTAATCAGGCGAAAACGTTTGCGCACTCTCTTTCTCGAATCCTCGAGAAACTCTTAACTACAAATGACGCTTGAATTTTACCGATAAATGATTTTCACGAAGTTGGAAAATTCCTACTGGATTAGTGTTAACAATGTCATTTACTTGATTATTTCCAGCTACACGTTAAGCTAATTTAAAATATAATTTATATTTATTAATAAAACGAACCAAACAGTCATAGAAAAATATATTGGTTTAATAACTATATAATATTTGTAAGATATCGGAGGAATGATTGCACTGTACTTGCTATTTTATATTTTCCCTTTAGCTAATCATTGCGTTTCCCGAGTGTAAATTCAAGTGATTAATAAATTTTCTACATCAAGAGAAAATCATTAATCGTCCACACGAGATGTAATTTCGATAAGGCACAATGCCTACAGTCGCAAGCCACAACACCTAGAGAGCGCAGAAAGAAATACTCCCCATATAGCCTCTCTCATTTTCCACACGGTTATACTCGGGCTCGCCCTCAAAATACACCTAAGCAGCAGTAGCAGCAGCAGCAGCGGCAACAAAGGAGGCAAATGTCGGGAAAACCGAAAGAAACGAGAACTCGGTGCAGCGGTGTACAGCGCTTGAAATATCGACCGCATTAAAATAGCCGCCCCTCTCGCGCGCACGGAGCGTCGGCTCTCTCGTCGGTCAGTTAACGCGGCTCTCTGCATCACATGTATACGGAGCAAGCGAGATTTCCGCGTTCGACGCGACATCGTCCGTCTCCCTTTTTTTAATGCGCACCGAACACACACACACACACACGAGCAGCAGCTTTTTTGTATTTCTACCGGATGTATATATGTATGCGACGGTGGCGGCGAGAGGGAGAGAGAGAGAGTGAGAGAGCTTTTCTAGCTTTCGCGAGTGTTTCTGCTCCAGTTGCGCTTCCGGTTCGTTGTACTTTTCCTCACGTACGTGGGTTTTCGCAGCAGCGCGCGGATTATATTGGCAATATGAACGCGCGCGGCCGCTTCGGCTTTTCTCGTTTTCTTTAATGCAGTTCTCGCATTGAGCAGTGTGCGTTTTGTCCAGTGTGAGAGAGAGAGAGAGAGAGAGTCGCGATGATGAAAAAATTGCGGCTGGTTTTTCTCATAGGCAATCGCAAGCTCGCAGGAGCTTGTTGCTTTTGGTTTCCAAGCGCAGCCGAAAGCACCGATGCAGGAAAAAAAAGTGCTTCGATTGTTTATTCGCATACGAAAAATCGAGTAAATCGTTGGAATAAATTCGGATCCATTTACATGCAAAATCGACTGTACGATGAGTATTTCCTCAATGCTGATCCAACACTTGGCCATAGTACGCTAGAATATTTCAATTTTTGCAGCGATACAAATTTACCGTTATATAGCGCGAGTATGCGATCAGACGGAAAAATCCCGTAAAATGATTGCGAACAATGAATTTTCTATAAAAATGGGTAAGGAAAACGGTTGGGCACAGCGTAAATAAGAGCCATTCTAGCATCATTAAAAAGTGGGTTACGAGGCACTCACCCGATGCGCCATAAATTACTAAACGAAACCTATAAAAGGGACGCGAGAGAGAGAGAGAGAGAGAGAGAGAGAGAGAGAGAGAGAGAGCACACGCGAGTAAGAAAAAAAGGGCCGCAGGTAAACGTCCAACGCTAGTTAAGCGCGAAGTATATATATATATATAACCCGTTAAAGAAGGACAAAAAAGAAGAAGAGGGAGTGGGAAAAGAAGAGAAAATAAAAGATTTACTCTAAAACGCGCTCTTGGCCAACCCCTTGGAGCGATATAAAGAAGCTAGCGAGCAAAAGCCGTAACTCAGTCCGTCCTATAGCCTACTTGCATTGCGCACATACACACCTATATATACACCCACACACACACACACACACACACACACACACGTGAGAGCGCGAGCGCGTTTTTCGAGTATAAAATCTGAGTTTAAACGGACGGGAATAATGCAGTGGTGGCGTTCGGTCAAGTGTGAAGCGAGAGAGAAAATAGCTGCACCGACACACTGCAGTTCAGCTGCGAGGGGATGCAATGTATATGTGCGCGTGTGTATATGTGTATGTCTTTGTGTGTACAGGTATAAAAAGAAGAGAAAGAGAGAGGAAGAAAGGCGACAAGTGTAGGGTTACGATAAACTGGCTGGGCGCGAGTGGGAGACAATAGGGGACGCGAAGCGTAAAGCCAGCGCCAGAGTATAGGGTTATACTCTCTCTCTCTCTCTCTCTCTCTCTCTCTTTCTCTCTGTACAGCTTTTTTTCTCTCTTCTTCGCCTCTTTTTCGAGGGAAAGAGGAAACTTGGATGCGCGCGGGAGAGAATTTTGTGGTCGCTTAGAATCTCCAAACCTTGGGACTGTATACCTTTAACCTTATTAATATATCGAGGATACGGAGAGTGTTTTGTGCTGCTCAAGAGAGAGAGAGAGAGAGTGAGCTTTTTATATGGGTTCGCCGTTTCTTCAGCCCGCTTGGCTTCTGCTTCTTCTGCTTATTCTTTATTGGCAAAGTCGGGGATTGAATTTGATATTCTGCGAACACTCGCCACGGGTTGAATTAGATTATTTACGCCCAACTAGTAGTCTATAGGTTATTTTTCGTTGTGGAATAAAATAATTATGGGTAACACGATATAAATAGTTTGGAGGAGGAGCGAATATATTTTCTGCAGACTGCTGTTGACGCGCCATTTTACTTAATAAAATCATAGACCTAATCTCAAAGTAATCTAAATTGATTGCACTTATTGCAAAAAAACATAAATATTATGGTTATTTTATCAACACATTTTACCCTGCGTGCGCGATAAAAACCACTTTTTTCAGTTTAGCAACGGTAATAATTACTTTATAATTATTAACTAAAGCAGTAAAATGCAATCGTAACTAAGGTAAAAGACTTAACTACCTTAAATGCTTTCACCGCAAAAAAAAGCTTCTTTAAAGAAAGTCCAACTTTATTTCGAACGCTGGACAGAAGAGGCTTAAGGGAAAAGAGCTTTTTTTCGCAGACTCGCCACTACTTGGTATTCCACGAGTAGCGTATCGACGTATCTGAAATTTCAAAATACCACGTACTGGCAACAGCGGCGGCAGCAGCAGGCAGGTAAAAAGATTCTGCCACCGTCCGGTCAGTTACATAATTTAATGCGAAAACGCGCGTGTACATCATGCATCTAATATACAGTACGCTATATGTATATATATATATAAGAGAACGAGGAATGCGGGAAAATTTCATAAACTTTCGTCGTCTGGAAAGTTTTGGGACTCGACGTGCGAGCAAGAGTGACAGAGAGAGGACTAGACTGAACGCGAATATAGAAGATCGTGTTCGATAACCGCTACTCTTTCTCGCTCTTACACACACACACACATCACACACGCCAAAAACAAACGAGCACCAGAAGACATTTCGCGGCCAACTTTTCCGACACTTTAGAAGGACACTAACAACAATGTGCGAACGCTCGCGTATAACGGTGAGTGATAACTGCTTTGTAAATTATCCAAACACGAGTTCGTTCGTTGTCCTTCTCGACTTAATTTTACTTTGCGAAATATCAATAGTGCACACGGGGAAATTTTTACTGAGTCAAAGGCTGAGTAAAAAGTGTTTAAGAAGTTGAGCAAATTTTGCTCCGACATTCGGCAATATTTGCCGAAAATCTTAAGCACAGGCGTTCGAGCAAAATTTGCTTAGACATTCGGCAATTTTTGCCGAGCACCTTAAGTACATTTTGCTTGACCGGTTGAGCAAGCCTGGTTTTATAATTTTTGCTCAGTATGTTGAGTAAAAATTGCTTAATAGTTAAAGCAAAGTTAGTTACAATATTTCATTAGTTATAATAACTAAATACAGTGTCTCGTGTAAAATAAAAATCATTTTGTCGAAAAATTTATTCGGGGATTTTCGATATTTCCGATAGAGAATCCGATAGTTGCTAGTCAATTTAACATGGCAAAATTAATAAACAAATTCACTTTCTCGTGTAATATAAAGAGATTTTTGGCCGAAAAATTTACTGACGTGTTATTGATGTGTCTAATTGAGAGTCTGAAAATAGTTAATCAATTTCACAATTGTAAACTATGTTATTGCAAAATTAGTAAAGATATTCAGTTTCTCATGTAATAAGAAGATATTTTTAATCGAAAAAATAACTCGGGGGTTTCCGACGTCTCCAATTGAGAATCTGAAAATAGTGAAACAATTTGATAATGCTAAACTATGTTATTGCAAAATTAGTAAATAAATTTATTATTTCACGTAATATAAAGAATTTTCTAACCGAAAAAATTGCTTGGCGTTTACGATGTCTCTAATTGCGAATCTGATAGTTGTTAATAAATTTGACATTACAAAATTATTGTCAATGCAAAATTGATAAACAAATTCACTTTCTCGTGTAATACAAAGAGATTTTTGGCCGAAAAATTTACTGACGTGTTATTGATGTGTCTAATTGAGAGTCTGAAAATAGTTAATCAATTTCACAATTGTAAACTATGTTATTGTAAAATTAATAAACAAATTCAGATTCTCATGTAATATGAAGATATTTATAGACGAAAAAGTTACTGGGGAGTTATCGATGTCACGAATTGAGAACCTAAAAATAGTGAAACAATTTGATAATGCTTAACTATGTTAATCCAAAATTAGTAAATAAATTTATTATTTCACGTAATATAAACAATTTTCTAACCGAGAAAATAACTCGGCGGTTTTCGATGTCTCTAATTGAGAATCTGATAGTTGCTAATCAATTTGACATTACAAAATTATTGTTAATGCAAAATTAATAAACAAATTCAGTATCTCATGTAATATAAAGAGATTTTTTGCCGAAAATTTACTGTCGCGTTATTCATGTCTCTAATTGAGAATCTGAAAATA
>UELU01147176.1:0-28651 GCA_900490025.1 Megastigmus dorsalis
CGTTTTTTGTTTCTCTGGCTAAAGATTATAATTTATTATTTTAATATTTAAATTAATTATTATTGTACCTCTAAGCTTGTTTCCTGCAGGCTGGGTCGCTTTTCGGGAGCTTGAACCGGCTGGAGGTTGTTTTGGTTGGATGATTGACTGGAACTTGATTGCAGATACGGCGTCGATATACTGTTCCTGTGCGGTGTAACCATAAAATTGCTCGATGACTTAGCGCTACTCACATGGACAAGATTCAAACTAGGTTTTCGGCTGTGTTGCTGTGAGTTGCTGTATCTTCGGCTAAAGAATGCGTGATTATGTTGCCATCTGTAAAAATTAAATACTTTTATTGCAATTTCAGAACATTTCAAGATTCAATTCTTTTTACTGCTTTTTTAGAATTGTATATTTGAAAGAGCTTGTCAAGAATATTACAATAATAAAAAAAAATAATACTAAAACTATATTTATCTTAACAATAATAAAAGATATTTTACTTAGGAGTAGGTCTTGGGTTGCCTAGACGACTGCGCCATTGTTGCACCTTTTCTTTTTGACTCAGCGTAAAGCAATCATGCTGCGATACTTTTTCAAGAATATTTATGCAGGAACACAAAACTGCATCATCTACGTTTTCCAAAGCTAGCCTGCTACATACTAGAAAAAAGCAGAAAAATATTTTTTGTATTAAATAAATTAATAAATATACATTGATCTTCAATAAATATAATTGAAAAGGGCTAGATTGATCTTCATGGAACCAATTTTTTTTGCGGTAATTTATTTATTTTACGCAACGTTTCAAGGGCCTTTTCACATATACCCTCCTCTACAGGCTACTAATAAAATGATACTTTGTCAATACATAATTGTTAACAATAATCAGACCTAGTCTGAAGTCAGAACATTTTTGTCAATCAAAACAAACTAGCAAACACTGATTGACAAAAATGTTCTGACTTCAGACTAGGTCTGATTATTGTTAACAATTATGTATTGACAAAGTATCATTTTATTAGTAGCCTGTAGAGGAGGGTATATGTGAAAAGGCCCTTGAAACGTTGCGTAAAATAAATAAATTACCGCAAAAAAAAATTGGTTCCATGAAGATCAATC
Organism: Megastigmus dorsalis; assembly: GCA_900490025.1. Lineage (NCBI taxonomy): Eukaryota > Metazoa > Arthropoda > Insecta > Hymenoptera > Megastigmidae > Megastigmus > Megastigmus dorsalis. Next base: position 1,108 of record UELU01147176.1, read on the forward strand.
TAGCCCTTTTTCAATTATTTAGAAATTGAGTGGAACGATAAAATCATTGAATTCAATAAATATACTTTATTGTGGTAAAGAAAAGCACGTATTACTAAAAAGTAAGGGCAAATGAACAATTATTGGTCTCTAACTTACGTTTGCCGAGTACTTTTGTAAATTGGGCAGGTATATCCTGACTGTCATTCTCTTGGCTTGGCTTTAGAGGTGTTGCCAGGATCGCTTTAAGTTCGTCTAGTGCGCCGACCAGTAGTGGCTTCTGGGCGAAAGATGCGGACTGGTTTGCTTCGCGCTGTGGCTGTACCAAGTCCTTCTCAAGATTCTGCAAAGTCTGATAGCGCTGCTGCAACTTAGCAATCGATAAAGCGAGCTTGTGCCGAGCGCCTTTAGTCACTCCTTGATCAGCAAGTCTTTCCTCTGTAAGTTCGAGCATCTCTTCGTAGCTCAGATTAGTGAACAAATAACTGTACTTGTGAAGACGCAGAGTTTTCAACCATGACGGAACATCTATAGAAATTAATTATTTTATTTATATTTATTTCCCTATTAAGTAAATTTTACAGACAAATTTGACCGAATCATAGTCTTTTTTCGATATTTATCATTTAAAAATTTTTAATTTAAAAGTATTTGAAACTCACCTCTCATACCTGTAGCTAAGGGTCGAGAAGATGCTTCATCTAGACGGCCTTCACTACCACTACTCGCGCATGAACTCTGGGGACTGAGAGGACCCAACCCAATTAAAGCAGCTGTTTAAATAATAAATAAAAATTAATATAGAAAAGTTATAGGCAATTACGAAAATATTTTAAAAAATTTTTAATTTACTGGAATGATCTCCGGAAACGCTGAAGCTTCGTGCCTTGTGCCTTGTTGAAATATTTGAGTTTCCACTGCGCTCAATAATTTCCGGTTGGTGTGAAGAAGCTACAGGTGGTGTTAAGCTATTCGAACGTCGCTGACGAGTAGCGGGAAGTTGAAATTGAAAGTTGAAAGGTGTTCCCGATTGAGCACCATACGCTTGAGTTATTTGATCATTCTGTTTAATATTTTTTTGCCATGTTGTGTCCCACCTAAATAATAATTTGAATATATAATTTTTTTCATAAATAAGATTAGTTTTTCATTGACTCTACCTGCCTTTTTATTGACTTACCTTATTGGAGTGTTATTAGTGTACTCTTCAATATTATGAATTGGTTGTGCATTGCTAATTCGGTCTTCAAGTTGTCTAAGCCATTGAGTTAGCGTACGTCTATCTTGATTAGTAATAGCAGGATGAATGAGAGTATAGCTAAGAAGCTGCTGTGTTTGCTCTGTGTATTGACCTGTTGTAACGCAATGGCTAATCAATTCAGGTATGACTACTAAATAAGACTGTTTGCATTCAACATTTCCTGGTCTAAGTAGTGGAAGATGAGTAAGTAGTTGGTTTATGGCGACTTCTGTTGTCTCGGACAACAACGAATTGATGAAAACTGAAATTTTGCATTACTAATTACATTTCAAATACTATTAATAAAAAATATAATTATAAATTTAAAAACTATAAGAGTATAGATAATAACAAGAAGCAAATTATTTATAGGTAAAAATTTCTTTAAATTAAATTTACACCAATAACTCTAATATTTCTTAATTTTTGTATTAAAAATTTGTGTACTTTTTAAGTTCATTTAATAATTCAAAATTCATAAAATTTTAAACTTACCAGGGTTATTGGCATTTAGTTCTTGTGAGTCTAACTCTGAGACAGATTGCAGAGAATGTTGAACAGCCTGTGCAAGAAATCGAGCCTGAACTGCTGGAATCCGTCTTAATAAGGCATACAGAACAACTGTTTGCTCGCACTCATTCCACTGAGAAAAGACTCTTGTCAATTCGCCCACCTGCTCGCAAAACAAAGCTCCTGGAGACCATTTCATTTTGTACAGCTCACCTGTAACAGTGAAAATACATATATTATTTATGATATTAAAATAAGTAGAATCTTATATATTATTTATAATATTAAAATAAGTATACTCTTATATATTATTTTTTCAATACTTTTCTATAATCATTAAATAGATTTATCTAAAACTGATTTTTAGATTAAAATTTAAACTAGACAAATTTATAAATGAATAAAATATATTTAAACTAAAAACTTGATACGATTAGAAAAAGAATTACCTAGCTAAAATTATATTCTAACTTAGCTAATAAATTTAAATATTAAGAATTAAACAGTGTTACTGCAAAAGTTTTGGTTTTTATAACTTGTTATGAGTTATGGAAATGAAAGAAATAATTAGTACACAATAGCATTAGACACCAATCACCAACATTAGCAGAAATATTTCAATAATTACAATTCATTTCAAGAGATAATTTTAGATTTATTAGTAGATATTTTATACTCGCTTTAATTTATATATACTTTATAAATACTCTTGTGCCTGTTTTGTAATAAATAAATAGAAAATAAAATACAAACCCATAAAAAAGTACAAGATAATATGAATAGCAAAACCATGACTTTGCTCGAAAAAGTGAAAGTGAGAAGATTTGAGTAAGTTACAGAAAGAGAAAATTGTACAGCTTCTAGTATTCAAACATTTCATAAAGTTTATAATACTTAAATTTGAATATATTATGACAGATTTATCATAATAAATATATGGATGACTTTGTAAGATTTTATCAAGGAATTAAATTTAATTGGAGAAAAGCATAAAAATTTTTCCTTTGAAAACTATTAAATCATTCAATTTCTTTATATTGATAAAAGTCTTAAGAATATCGAAGAGTATACTAGAAAATCTAACAATTTTATAACTAGAGTTACATCAAAACAAGCTAACCATTTAACAGAACAACGCAATCCATGTAACATATGTAATCCGTGCTACCAGATCTAACTTGAATTCCTCTCTATTCTTAATCATACAAACCTTTTATGGACTACCTTACACATTTTATAAGAGAGAATACGCCGCAAACAAGTTTTCACCGATTCCAATAAAACCGAACGAAACACGTTCTATCTCTATCAGAAGCCATAGGAAGTAAAGTTGCGTCAAATAAGTATATACACAACACAAACTCCAACAGCTTTGACGTACACACACTCGGATTACTCGCGTATATAACTATCTTTACTGTATATAATGTACAAGAGCACGCAAAATATCTGCAATTGTAACAAGGAAAAAAAACACCGTTCATTTACCTGCTGCAACACAGCTTACAAAGCATATATGTGTAGTGTGTCGACAATCTCATGAACCGCAGCCACACAAGAACTGCAGGGAGGAGAGTATAAAGAAAGAAAAAAAAAATAAACAGGGTGGCCGGGCTCAAAATACGGAGCGCATCAACCATCAAGGACGCGGTTCACGCGGCTATATGTGCTTACACACGCATGATACCACGAATACACGCGAAACTCGTGCGCCGAGTCGTTGTACTGTGTTTTCGCCGGAGACACGCCAAGTGCGCGCGCCGCTCCTTGATATCGCTACACAATATATACCTATATGTATACTATGCAAGCGATGCTTTCTTCTCCTCTGTCTAGCTTTCGGGCTTCGTGGTATACTTACCTATACATGCCTCTCAGTTGGTCCTCCCAGCGCCGAAGAAACGCCATGAACATGTATGGGGATGTTTTTGCCTGATAACGTATATGTATATATAAAAAGTGTCAGTTATTTGACGGTCATGTGACTCGGTAGCATGACGATATCTTTAGAAAGGAGCGAAAATTTGAAAATAGAACTCGAATAAATTTTTTTAAATAACAAATAATAGATCAGTGGGTGTAAAAAACGTTAACAAAATTTCACAAATTATATTTACAACTGGCCGCAGCTATTACTGCAACATTTTATGTCCAAAAAATAGTATCTGGAAGAACATACTTTGGTTGAAGCTTATTAAATATAGAAAATTCATTTTACTGAGATGATTTGTTTGACACAAACACCTCTGGTAAAATATTACATGCGCTTTGTTTATAAACCAAGTACGTGTAATAATTATAACGGATTGGGGGTATAAATAGGTTGTCGATGTTAAAAATTCTAAAAGAAAGAGGTATACTGTTCGGAAGATAATAGCCATAAACGCGCACATCTCTAATGCCAACACAATAATGACCGACATATCACTATATCAGTACTATCAGTAGTAAAAGGCAATCACCAGATAGACCAGCGATTCCTGAAAAAACAAATCCATATAATGCGAAACCCCGGCACTGATCTACTTGCTTTTACTTCGAAAAAATTAGACAAGACAGCCGATGACGCCCAGGAGCAAGGACCGCGAGCATAGTGAAACCAAGCAAACAACACGTCAAAGGCGTCCTAGGAAGTTCGTCAGGAGTGAGTCCTCGAACGAGCTCGTCACCGTACCGCGAACACCATCGTACAACACAGATCTTCACCGATGCGAGATGCGCGCGCACGCGCTTTTGCCTCATCGCGACGACACTTCGAGGGAGACACTCAACTCACCATACATGCAGCACACACTCGCGCACGCACACACACGTATACGAAGTCTCTCTCTTGACCAGCGCAACGAGCCTCGCATCCGGCAGGGTCAAGTTTGTTTACGGAAAATCGCAAATTACCGCAGCTCCCATTTATTCGCGCCCTACCTGCTTATAACTATACATACTCGTCGTCATCCTTCGCACTTTTTCATAACAATCGACGACAATCTTCCTCTATATCGTAATTCTTCAAACTTCTTGATTCCCGAATCCAGATGTACATGATACCCAACCCAGGCGTACACAGACACACAGACACACAGGCACACACGTTCGAACGAACTGATCGGAGCAGAGGGGGATGGCGTCGAGAGGGGAGCGAAAGAGAGAGAGAGAGAGCTTGCGAAACTCAAAGTTGTATATCTATGTAGATATATATCGACTGTCTCGAGGACGTTTACCCCTGGCGGAGCCCATGCGTGCTCACGCTCGACGAAATTGCGTTTTTGCATGAATTGATGTACCCTGCGCGGATGTCGCTGATTAGTACGTTGCATTATTCCATTCTGAATTTTTTCTTTATATTTAAACACGTTTTAACAGCGAGAAAATTATATGTTTATAAACAAATATACATATATATATATATATATCTCGAATACAATACCGTCAGTTATAGTTTGATTGGATCACATTAAAAAAAAGAATAGAGATTTTAGGTTTATTGGGGTGGTTTCTCAGTAGATTTGCTTTTGAATTTTCATTTAAAGCTGAACGAGTATTGAGAGGGCGATGAAAACAGAAATGGAGTCTCGCGCGGTAGGAACGCACTTTGTTTACATGCAGGATAGCAGATGTAATTGCGGCAAAGATATTGATTCGGAGTCAATAAGGTACTTTCGTTCGTTATCATGCTACTTTTTATACATAAAGATAAAGATAAGTGAATCATAAATCTACATGAAAACATTGGAATGATGCAGAATGACAGATTAAGGCACTTTTATGCTTTAGTACGTTAAACGTTTTTCCTTTTCTATGCAAAATAAGCGCTTCAACGTAAGAGTAAAAACGGAGCAAAAAAATATTCATGTTGCAAAACTTATCAATGCTCAAATCATTTCAAAATAACATAATAAGCTCCCGCGAAGTATTATTATACAACAAATTCTAAATACGAACAGGCACATATTAGACGATTTAGAAATTAAAAACGTCGTAAAATAAAAGAAAATTAAAGCGCAATTGGAGACGTGTTGAAGAGTCAGCGTTATTGTATGTACACGCGTAAACAAGCGAGATACTGGGAGCAGAGAGAGAAGCGTTGTAGAGAGCGCGCGAGTGAGAGCGAACGAAACAAGCCTATAGGTATATAACGCAGAGAAGGAGAGAGAGAGAGAGAGCAGGCGAAGCTTGAAAATAAACAAAACAAAAGCCACCACTCGCGAGCACAGAAATCGCCAACCGCCAGCCAACGAACCTATATACAGCATCCATTAAAACACTCAGTAGAACTCCAGTTCAATGAAAAAATCAAAGTACAAACCCAAGCCTCCCACACACACACCCACTGCGAAGCGTAACAAATAAATACACCGAGTTCACCGGGCTCCAAACCGTCTAGCGATTCGTGTACAAAACAGACAATAAACACAGCTAATATAGTTGGAGATGGGATGCGTTCTATATCTACACGTAATATATACATATATAAGCGTGCAATCAAAAAGTTGACGCACTCCTACCTGTGGTGTGCAGTGTGTATATGCACCCGCGAGAGAAAGATCAGCGCGCGCAAGGCTCCTCTATAGGGCTCCGCGGTGTGAAAAACTCCCTGAGAGCGCGCGCGCGCCCACAAAAGGGAGACGGTGACGAGGAGAGAGAAAAAAACACGGACACTATATCACGCACTGCACGCACAACGCAACAGAGCAGCAACAGCAGCAACGGCAGCGGCAGCGGCAGCGGCAGCAGCAGAACGCGCGGCAGAGTTGGTATTACAAAGCGTAGCCAAGTACCTATATACCTCTCGCTGCTCGCCGCTTCGTCGTCGTATAGCAATAGCGTCGACTCTTCGAGCTTCGCCGCGGCGCGAGACACGCACACACGCGCTTATATATATATACACGTATTCACAGACGTTCTTCGGAGCGCAACTCCGGAGTAGAGAGAAAGAGAGAGAGAGAGAGAGAGAGAGACGGTGCATGACCGCGCGCGCGAGGGGGGTGGGGGTGAAGACGGAGACAGAAAGCGCGCCGATAAGAAGAGAGGGGGAGGAGGGAGAGCGAGAAGGGTGGGGGGCTTCGAAAGGGCAATGAAACCATCCCGAATATCTACGTCCTTGTTTCTCACCATATCTCTCTCTCTTTTTCGCTTGCAGCGGCGCTTATTTGGCGCGCGCGACTTTTTCTTCTTTATGCTTCTTTTTCTTTCTCTCTCCTCGTTCCGTTTTTGCGTCGTATTCTATATAGTATAATTATATTGTTGTTATGTTCTGGGTATGCTTTTTTTTCTTCCTTAGCTGCGTGCATATATACATATAAATATATACATATGTGTGTGGCAAGCGCCGTTTCATCAACAATTTAATCTTTTTAAACACCGCGATATAACAAAAATTGAAAAATTGAAAAAATGAAAAATTGAAAAAAAAAACAAAAAACGACAGTATATAGGTATAACTTAACCATTATAGTTTAGCGAATAGACAAGAGAATACGGGCAAGAGGAGGAACATGCTAACGCGCTCCGACTTTTCGCGGGAGGAAAGGGCTCTCTCTCTTTCTCTTTCGGTTTCTGTTATTCAATCGGGAGTTTATTTTTATCAATGATCGAAGTCAAATGGATAGCTGCTGTTCTTGAGATGATGGCATATATAAAGTTTGGAAATCGAAGGCTTGTTTTCTTTCTTTTCAGATTTAATAGATTTTTTTTTTTTTTTTTTGAGAATTAGTAGAAATATTTTCTATTGTGAAATGTTAATATATCGTTTTCACAGGAATGTTGATGTACGTACCAACAATCAAAAAATCAGAATTGAATTTGGCGTAGAAAGGCCGAGTAGAAAATTCGAACGCTAATTTTGCTATACGTGTGTTTTGAAAAAATTATTATTATCTGTTACAGACCGAAGGAAGAACGCAGAACCGAAGCCCAGCCCGTTGTACACTAGCATTTGGAACGAACGCACTGCAAAGTATAGAAGCCGCATCGAGTTCGGATCACGGAAAATCTAAATACCGTAGTATATAGATAAGGCGCACATACATCGCAGACAAATTCTGAATGAAATATTGATTCGCTAAAGAACGAAAGAAATATGTATATAAGACGGCAGAGAAAACAGTAGATCGGGCAGCAGCAGCAGCAGCAGCAGCAACAACAGCAGCAGTGTAAAACGGGCATTACATCCGTCCTTCTCTGAACGTTCGGCCATTTGCGCGCCGTACTGTACAACAAACGTATTAGGTCTATACCTACTGGCGTGTAGCACACACCAGAAAGAAACAGAGACACATGGAGAGCCCAGACAAAAATAGACTTCCTGCATGCGGTTTATATAGGCGTGCGCGAAAAGAAAAAGGACACCCGAGTAATGTGGTGAGGTGAACAAAAAAAGGAGAGAAATAGAAAAATAATGGAAGGATCAAGAATAGACTGTACACGAGATATACATTTTGGTACGGATTTTGATTTTTGTACGGTACGTGATGACTTACGTTGTCCTGGTTGGACGACGTGACGATGATCGCGTTGCGATGGCCCAAACGAGCAAGGCCAGAGAAATTCCGTGCTCGGCGTCGGCGACGGCAACTCTGCGCCGTTGTAGCAGAATCTTTGCGTTCCTCAGTTATCTTGTATGCTCCGACGTCCCTCTTACGTCCCCAGGATAAGCCACGGATGAAATTCCGGAACTCACTACAACATCTTCGTCAGGCGCAGCTCGGCACTCAGCAGCAACACAAGAGTTGTTCTTGTACGCCGTTCTCTTCTCTATAATAAACGCTACCTGCACCTTCCTGCCCCCACAGAGCACACGCGGCGTGTGAAACACCGAGCGAGACTGGAGAGACTGATATTTTTTTTTCTCTGTCTTGCTATCCTCACTCCATCTCTCTCTCTCTTTCGTTATATATATATATATATATATATATAGAAGGTAATTCTGTTAAATCTTTCTCTCTTTCTCTCTCGAATACGCGGAGCTGTGTGGAGGGCGGACACACATCTTATATATATATATATACTATACGTATACGCGCGAGAGTACGTGACAGCGGTTGTTTCTACATAAATAGGATGTGCTCACGAATGGCTGTGTGCATTTCTAGGGAAAACGGAAAATCAAAATTCAAATGGCACATCTGTGGATGTATGTATCCATATTAAAACGAACAAAATAGTTATATACATTTAAACATTGTAAAATAGAGGTGAAATAAAGTAAGGGAGGGATAATTTATATGAGATTGAATTTATATTTTATATTTAAGTATTTGATTCTATAACAGAATACCATAACTTTTCACATTTGTTCTTAACAAGCAGCTCGATCAGTGGTCATTATGGCACAACACAAGTGATCGTTAGCAGCGGCTAATAAGTACCTACTGATAATATAATTGTTAAAGAAGCTTGGAACAAATAATTATGCAATCTGATTCTGCTCATATATTTCTTACATTATTGATTTTTAGACTTCACACTAAACGTATCTATAAATCTACAAATTGTTCTGTTTTTTCCGAAGTAAACTGTATTGAAGAATAAATAAATAACATACGAAAAATTAGTACTACCAGAATGTTGCTAATTGCGTTATTCTTTGTACTAATTCGTAAATTAAAATATATTAGCTTTTACAAATTTTGGTTTCGATATGTAAATAAGTAAATATTAATATTAATGTCATTTAATTTTTACAAAATGCAGTAAAAGTAAAAAAAGAAAAAAAAACTTAAAAGTACATAATATTAATAATATTAATAATATTAACTTAAAAACCTTAATATTATTACCCAGGTATTAATAATATTGTAAATCTATTTTTTGGGCTTATAAAGAGAAATATAAACCAAAGAGATATAATTAGTATTTATTTTGTCATAAAATTCATTATAAAAATAAAATAGGTATTTTTCTAATCTGTATACAACTAAAGACTAAATATAATTAAATGCTTAATAATAAATTCTTCTAGGAAAATCTAGATTTCTTTCTTTTTTTTAATAAAAGACAAAATTATAAATTTTACATGTATATACATAACATATATACATACATATTGTATGTATAATATAAAAGTGTATTTATACAAATTGTACCTTAGAATGATATTTTTGATGTGGCTGTTATTAAAATCTTATTAACAAGTTCAATTCTATTTTCCAAAAATTGCATTTGTTTCTCAGATATTTTTTCTTTTTTAATATTTTTCTTGAGAAAATAGTTAATAAAGAGCCTTAATCCTTCTCTAAACTGATGTAATTTCACTGAAGTTGCTATTTTCTCAAACACTTGAAGACACGTTTCCGTATTTTCATGAAGTAAAATGTCTAGCATTATTTTTCTGAAGAGTTTCATTGTAGGTGCATCTAACTCTCCAAGTTGAATTACCTGGTAACATAATAAAATCAAAATTGATTAGAGTACTGATCAAAGATGATCAATAAAAATTGCATTAAATAAAATTGAATGAATATTTACTTTTAAAATTGATAGTGGCAAAGCTTTTTTAATAAATAAATGTGACATCATTCTAGCCATATTTATAACCTGCTGATTGCTATACGTGTTTAACATTTTTAATTTATCCCACAATGAATACTGAATTGTCATCTGTAAAAAAAATAATTAAAAGTTAATTTCAACTATTACATTTAATTTCAGTATCGTTAGTGACTACTCCAGTACTTACTTGATATTTTCTGTCATATTCGCAAAACTTTTGTAAAAGTACAGCATAATAAGGGTTAAATTTTTTTTCTTGTAAACAGCAATTTAAAATTACATGTATGATTTCCCTTTCTTGACGATCTTTTAGTCCAAGATGATGTAATTTTTCAAAAGCATCCAAATAGTCTTCAGCAGTCATAAGAATACAGAAAATGTTTTTTCTAGTATTTGTATTCATTCTTTGAGCTCGTGCTAAGTCAAGAATTTTTTGACTGTAAACTGGACCATCTTCAAGTTTAGTTTTTGATGAACTAGTACTTGGTATTGATTTACCAGACCAAGCTGACCCGATGATCCACCATTTACCCCTTTCATCCGCTAAAATAAAAGATTTTTAATAACAAATTAATGAGTAATATAATAATATTGTTGGCTGTTAATAAGAATGTAAAGCATTTCAAAAACTAATTTAAAATCAATATTTATGATTTATAACTTATCACCTTCAACAATGTTTATCTAATTATGCAATATAGAAGTATGTACACATATTTGTATACTTACCATTTAATAAATCCTCAAGCGATAAATTTAACTGTGAAATAGTATTTCCTTTCCTAATAAACGTCTTTATAACTTTTTTTAAATGTTCAAAATGGCTTTGATCATATTGAGGAATCTTATTCATGTTATTATTCTTTATAGCCAATAAAACATCTAACATAAATTTAATTCTAGAACTAAATAGAAATTTAACATTATTAAATAGCGGAAAAAAAATTTATCTAAATACGTACGTATGTATTATAGGAAGCAGTAAATTTTAAGTTTGATATAAATTATTAAATCATAACCAAATATTGTCTTACTTTGATGATTTGCTTACTGCTGTTGCTTTTTGTTGTAAATATAAAATTAATTCTTTCAAAGCTAGAGGATCATCTTTTCTCATTCTAAGACCTGCAGTTTTTAGTATTAACAAAATAACTTCAATTTCTTTCTCAGTAAATTTATCTATTAATTTTTCTAAAATTTGGTACATAAGTTGTGATGCAAACACCTACAGAATGGTTAACAAAAATTGGGTTTGGGTAATATTGATAAATTTAGAATTGATAGAATCAAATAATCATTTTTAACCTTACCTTGAAATTGTATAAATAAGCAAGCATCAAAACTAAATTGTCGAGTTCCTTATTTTCTACAACTTGAGATTCTTGAATCATTTCATTAAACATTTTTATGAGTGCCATAGTAAAATATGCTCCAACTTGTGTATCAATATTAGCATGAAGAATCGCAACACACATCATGTGTTCAGTAACAAGTCTTTCTGGTGTTAGTGCAGGAGCAACAATAGATTCTAACATTAAATTTGAAAGCATTTCATTCATGTCATTTCTGCTGTTAGACATATACAATTCATCAAACTAGAAAGAAAAAAATCAAAATTAAATTGTATGCTCAAAAAAGTTATACGTATAGCGTAAATCTCTATGTAAGTCATTAATATACCTGACCAATTAATTTACCTGAGAAATAATGGTATGCATATTACTTTCTGCCAACCTATTTAAAAGACCTTTAATCTGTCTTCTTAATGATAACCATTTTTCATTTTTTTCAGGATTATTTTTTAATTCTTGCAATCTTAAAGCTGGGGTAATATATTTATGTTTATTTTCTGCAACTACAGTACCATCTTTATTTCTTTTTCTACCATAAATATCTTCCCATAAATTTTCATCTTTTTCTATATCAGATTTTTTATCGGAATTCAATGAATTTTGATCACAATCGCTATCTGATTCATCTTCAGAAAAATCAAGGTCTGTTTCTTCGTTGCAAGACTCTGAGCTTATTTGATTTCTTGATAAATCATCAATGGATATTCTTCTCTTCTTTACTGGTACAACATCATTTTTACTCTTAGAATTAGCAGAATTTTGTACAAGCTCAACATTTTTATTTTTATTTACAACACCTTTTTTGTGTTTCTTAATATTATTATCACTACTTTGGTTACTCCTTTTTGAACTCCTAGAGTTCTTATTATCTTCATTGTTGTATATATCTTCAGTATCTTCAAATTCAAAATCAGATTCTGAATCCAATTGCATGGCAGAATTTTTGTCTTTTGTTAAACATATTTTTTTCTTTTCTGTATTAATCTTTTTCTGAATAAGTTTCACTTTATCAGCTTCATTATAATCGCTATCCAAATTATCTAATTCATCTTCAGATGGCAATACCAACCGTTTTTCACTTTCTGCAGCGATTTTTCTAGTTTCTTCATTACAAACATCCAAAATATCTACAATTCTGTTAAGTAATATAAGTAATGTAAGTTTAATAGTTTATGATAAACTATGTAAAATTTATTTTCAAATATTAATCTACTACATAGTTTGAACAGGCTCATTGCATCTAATGTAACAGTTAATTTTATATAATTATTATACTGTTATCAAAAATGTCAATGTTTTATTGAAAAATAATGTTTAGTTCAATTTTAACAAAACCCAAAAGAACGCCAAAAATTAATTTCTAAAACATTATGTGCTATAGATTTTTTTATGATAAAAAATTTAACAAATATTTTGACTGTTTATGATCCATATATAAGGCTAGTTAACCTGTTAATTATTTTAAGAATAGTGTTATGTGAAAGTGGTTTTTATTATACATAATTAATTCTAAAATACGTAAACATAAAAATAAAGGATACAATCTAATCCATCAGATACAAAAGACTTTGGTATGTATTTAGAAGACTTCTTATTTATTTTTAATTTTTTTTCCAAACTCTTGATGATTTTGTCCTCGGCAAGATTTTCTTTTTTTAAATGTAATTTTCGCTTCTTAGTGAAACCTTTTGCTCCTTTACCCATACTGTAACGCAAATCTTGAGGAAGAATTTTAACACTAAAAAAAATTAATTTCCAAATGTTTTTATATCAAGGAAGTATTGTTCGTTTGCAGACGTTGTTTGATATTATTTATGCTCTTCTAAACCAGTTGAGTAGGTACAAATATCGTAAATTGCGCATTTGTTTATGTGAACACTTCCTGCACTGGAAATACTACTGTACTGAACACTGAGCATGTCATTTTTATAAGGTTAGAATGTAGGTTTAGCAAGCATGCATGGCCTCAGGCCTGGCATAAGCCGGTGAATGGTGATCCATTTCTCTCGCGCATTCATCATGCGCATGCATTTATACTGACTACGTAATTTACATACGATTCGAATTCCCACGTAAATTCAAAATACAATAGGCCTGTATTTCTGTAACCTCATTTACATCATTATGATACATGATGCGTAAGTCTTGATAAAAATCGGTAAAACCAGATTTTACCTGATGCTCTTATTTATTTCGGAACTACCGGTTTTTATCGTTTTTTTTAGTAATGGTAACGTTTATTGTTATTTTTAAATCAAAATTCATTTGCATTACTTAATTGCTTATAATATATTGCTTCCTTAAATATGTTAATCTAATATTATTAAAAAACTAATAGTAAATAAATTAAAATAAACGTAGACATTAATATTGAAAAAAACATATTTTTTATTTATCGTACTTATTTTAAACAAGCAATATTGTTCATAAATTACACATACTGTAACACTTTGTATTAATAAATATTATTACATTTATAATATTGATGCCATAAACTATGTCATTTTTTAAAAGTAACATATAAGTAAAATCTATTTAAATATTAGATAAATTATTATAATTGTAATTGTATAAAAGAATTAAAGCAGACTTTGAAATTTCATGATTTTTCTATTTTTGTCGAACTGCAGATCGAACAACCAACTTTATACCAGCAACTTCATGACAAGAAGTGTTCATTAAGACATTAGTTACATTTTCACTTTTTTCAAAGTTAATGAAGGCATATGAGTGGTTAAGTGGACGATAAACGGAAATAACATTTCCAAATCTGCAAAAAAATTTTTTTATTTTTTAAGCTGTGTAAGATTTGTAAATTATTAAATTGTCACAACTATTAATTAATTTGTGTATACTTAAAATGTTTTTAAAAATAAGTTTTAACAATAAAATTAATGACAAAAAGAAAGTTTTATTTATATATATGAATAAGAGTGATTATAAAAGAATTTCTTAAAAATATTCCTGGAAAATTCAATCTAAAATAGTAAACTTTATTTTACTTACTGTTTAAACTTTTGTTTCAACATTTTTTCAGTAATACTGCTAGGTAAATTTCCAACCCAAATAGCTTTATCTGTTTTACTATGTAATGAAGTATTTTTCTTAACTTCAGTAGTATTTTCTAATATAACATGTTTTTTGTCACTGCAGATAAAAAATAAGATTTTCATGTGATTTTATGTGAGGAAGTTTTAATCAAAATAATGCAATAGCATAATACCTTAAACTTAAAGGTTTGGCCATAATATGAAGAAGTTTCATTTGGCCAGGTTTATAGTTCAATATTCTATTTAAAATTTCAACATTATTGGGTCTTTCATCTTCTTCTGATGAATAGATTATATCATCCTCATAACTATTATATGAAATTTCTAAATCATTTTTTAAGTTTGTATTATTTGAAACATTGTCACTTTTAGTCAAATAATTAATAGCTTCCTAAAAATAATTATGAGTGTATTGATTAATAAATTATATTTAAATAAAGGTAAAATTCTAAAAATTCAATACTGTTATTATTACCAATGTTGAAGGATACTTTTCTAGAGCTAAAAGAACATGTTTTTCTTGAAATCCCATGTTAACAATGCATTTAATTTTAATGCACATTAATTCTCGTTGAGCATGAGAATTTTCTGGATTTATATGAATAGCTTCTTTTAAATACATTTCAGCTTGTTGATATTTCTGTGACATAAAATTTATTTCTAGTATGAACTTTAAATATTTTTGCACACACGTAGTTAAAATTTGAAATTCTGTCAATATTATTTGTAAAATTTTCCCATATACAATGTTTGAAAATATTATTATTTTCAAATGTATTAATCTAATATTTAATACTAATTAATTTATAATAAGTGAAGAATTAAAAATTTGATATATTATAAATGTCTATTATTTATAATAACTAATAGAAGATCATGTACAAATTTTTAACTACATGAATAAATTTATTTTATTTACCTGTAAAGCAAGGGAAGCTTGGCCAGCTCTTAAATTAGCAATAAAAATATGACCAATGTTTTTAGTTGTTTGTATCACATATTGTGCATCTGCTAAAGCTCTAAAATATAGTTAAATATTAATGTAGTTTATATTTTGTAAAATATGATTTATATACATTTATTTACAAATTAATGCACTTACAAAGTAGGCTTATTCATTCTTAAATAACAATAGCTGCGATTCAAATAGTGACGATGATCACTGGGATTGTATCCAATAGCTTCAGTTATATGGTGTAATCCGCCCTTCAAATTGTTTTCTAGAATCATATCAATACCTTCTTCTCCAAACTTATCACTGTAGAAATCGCGATTTTTATCTTGAATGTGTGCAATTTTATCACGTGATTTTCTCTGAAATTATTTTATTAAAATATTTACATAATATAGTTATTACAGTAAATTGTCGTACCTACAGAATATATTATAAATCCTTCTTGTTGATCTTTTTTTGTTAAAACTGGTTTACGTGATTGTTTTTCTTCGTTTCTTTTTTTCTGTTTTTGTTTGCGTTTAATCAAACCAGCAAAAAATGATGACATATTTTCATTATCTGTGAGTAAATCTACATCATCATTTGAACTTGTACCTTCCGTTTTTTCTTCTGTGTTATCACTTGAATCGTCCATTTCAACCATTGAACTACTTTTATGTTTTTCTTGATCAGACTTTTTTTTAATATAGTTCTGATTATTGGGATTTATTTTTTTATTATTAAATTCTGATGCTTCTTTTGATCTAGAACTTTTTATATCTTTTAATTTCTTTTCTTTTTGTCTTTGTTTTTTACATTTTTTTTTAGAACTGCTATCATCAACATCTGATTCTAAAGTATTTGTATCAATTATATTAATTTTTGAAATTTTATTCGAACTAGACTTCACCATTTTCTCAATACAAGGTATTTTAAAAATTGGCTCAGAATTATTTACATTATTTTTAACAGTTTTATTTATTGTATTAGATTGTGAAGTTTTAGTAGTGATAGTCTTATCTATCTTATCAGATTTTATAGTTGTATTTGCTAAATTAGATTTGCTAGTATTATTTTTCAAGTTATCTTGTTTAGTCTTATTAGTTTCAGTAAAATTTTGAGATTTTTCGATTATTTTAGTTATAGGTTTGAAATTTTTATTTTGAACTTTGTTAGTATTATAATTTTCATTTTTAGAAGTATTACTTGTGTCAATAGGTGTAGAATTTGTACATTCTTTGGTTTGTTTTTTGGCTTTTATTTTTCCATTTGAACTTAAAGATTTGGATAATTCTTTTGAATCTAATTTTTTTTTATTTGTATGTGCTAATTTGTGATTTGTAGCAATATCTGATTGCTCAGAATCAGTTAAAGAAGAATCAGAAAGTATTTTTTTTTCTACAACACTTATAGATTTTTTATTTTTTATTAAATTATTAAAGAGATTCAACAAACCAATATAACCACCAAAATCTTTATGATATACCATAACGTCACCCCATATAGAAGTAACATTTTTAGCACTTTTCTGAGACAATAGTAAATACTTTTTACGAAAATTTTCAATTTCTTCAGAACTACTAACAAAAGTTAAGTTCACATGATTACTGCTATCATACCATGATATGAATAATCTCTTTTTTTTACTTGGAGGTTCTTTAACATAAGATTCTTCTGCTATTAAATCTTCATAATCATCAGATTCATAATTTGTAGAGTCTTGCAATTGGCAAGTGCATAAATGTGAATGATAATTGAGTAAGTTATCCCATTCGTAGGCAAACATTTTCTCTTAATTGGTCCTTTGTATTAGATGAAATAAAACATATATATAATTTTAGTTCCGGATAGAATTAAACTTTCTTTATCAGTTTCATTCATCATTATTTTTAATCACAAATAAGAAATTATAATTCATATAATCACTCATATTTTAAGCATGCACATGTCACATACTGCATGGTAACAATGAGTTATTATTCACAACAACCATAATATTTTCTTATCTATAGGTATTGGATAATAAAAATAATGATTTTCAAAACGTAAGAAAGGAATTGTTATAACACAAAATGTCTTAACCATTCAATTGAATTTTGAAAAATAAGTTGTTTTAACAAAGCTTCAAAATCGCTTAAATTAAAATTAATAGTTAAGACATGTTTTGTAATAATCCTTTTAATATAATGCATAAAAAATATACTTACAAAACATATTAAAATGAAACCAAATTGCAGTTATTAGCATCAACGAGATTTTTTATAAGAAATTTAAAATATATGATAAAATGCAGTACAATATGCATGAAAGCTAGTCCTATTCACATTTGTTAATTAAAATAAGCACTGTATGCATTACATGCCCTAATTTATTACAGCAAATCCGCCATTTGTGCCAGCGCAAATGAAATGACCTGACGTTTGTGTAAACAAATAATATCACCAAACCGAACATAAAGACGTGTGCTTATTAGGTAGTTACTATAGTATGTAGTGTTCGACCATAAACTATTAATCACACCTATAACAGAACGTATAATAAATGAATATCTTATTATCATTGATTTAACAAGTATTTATACATTTTTCACCAAAGCTCACTAATTCAAATATTAGATATCGTTAAAACAACAAAATTTATTTAAGATATATTATAAGCTTATTTGATATATATATATACACACACATAAGGTACATTTAGCTGCATTTAGTATGGGTATTTGGGCGGGTAATTAGCTGTTATAGGAACATGAATTCATAATTTCATACCTCGGTACATTTTGTAAGTAAATTTTAATCGGTTGGCAGTAGTGACTATTCTTGTGTGGCAGATAATTCCAATAGTTTATCCTCCATATCTGGTCTTAATATCACACTGGAAGTTATTGTAAATGAATACTAATAAAGGCCTATACAACTAAATAAAATACATAATATCAAATAAATCCAAATAATAATAAATAAAACTGAATGAAAACAAAGAAGTTCTGATACATTCTATATCAATTTAGACACATTTTTTAGTTATTATCAGTTTTTATTTGATTTTTCTATTTTATTCATTTTATTGTCAATTACTATTTTTTTATTTATTTTTAATTATTTCATTAATTTTTAATTATTTATATTTTTCAAAATTTACCATTTCTAAATTTTGCAACTAATTACGAAAAAATTAGAGTTTACGCCTTACGGCTGCTATTAGATGTTACCATGTTCTTTATTAGGGAATTAAGTTTTAATATTCGAATTTTTAACTTATTTGTAATAAAATTAAAATATTTTTTTTATAATAAGCACGTTGCAAAAAAACGTAGAAAAGTAAAACTAATTTATTACAATGAATTTAAATATGATTATGTGAATACATTTATATGAATATGAATATTATTATTGACAATAATAGTAAATATAAAGGCCAAATAAAAACTGATAATAACAAAAAAAAGTGTTGATATTGATATATAATATATCAGAATCTCTTGGTTTTTATTCATTTTTATTTGCTATTATTTATTTTATTTGAGTAATATTTGGACTTGAGCGGCGTAGTGCTCGATATAATAAAGCATTTTATACAAGATGAGGTCTATATGAGTTGTCGTTTTTCTATATAATTGGAAGAGAGAAATACTGATGAGGGGGGACGCTACTGCATCCCCTTAAGACTGTATTAGTTTTGTCTGATTGATTGATTAAAGAAAATATCTATGAAAAAATGAAAAATAATTTATTTAATAATTAAATTTTTGTTAAAGTATGTGATTATCATATTTCTATACAGAGTGAGGCGGAACATAGCTCCAGTAGTGTCACTTCTGCAACCGATTAAAATTTACTTATAAAAATTTACTGAGAATAGACGCACTTATACCTACTGTTTTTCTTCCGCAATATACATGTAAGGTTGCAATTTGCATCCATGGTGAAAGTATTCTTTATGGGTGCATTTCCGGCACTCCGAACCATGTGGATGCACCTTAAAATATGAGTATGTATATACAGCTGCATAAACACGCCGTATTTTTAGAATGTTCTTAATAGTAAAAAGAAATAATAATCCGATGAATATATATTTTTAGAGACTTCTTTATGATGTAAATTTATTAGGTTATAAACCACTAAATGAATTAAATAACTTAGATATAATTAAATATACTATTTAAATATTCAAAATGAAGGTTGCGAATATCAGTAGTCAGACACCAGTTTCAAATATATTAATCAACTTTAAAAATTGGAAGAAGTAATAATTCGCAAATGATATAAAAAGTATAAACGTAGGGCGCTAATTATAGTATATCGATCCAAATATTGTTATAGCAAAAATCATAAGTTTGATAAATGGGGGAAGGGCATAGTGTAGTTACCAATGTACGATCCAAACCAACGCCGCATAAATAACGGTCTCCATCACTTTCCGGAGAAATGGCGGCCGATCAACACCTAACCAAGCCAGAGTTTCGAACTTCATTGTTGATATCTTGCTATGCAAAAGTGTCGAGGTAAAAGAATTGTGTTTTAAATAATTCAAATACTCAAGTAACTCAAGATTACCATCATTTCTGAAAATAAATTAAATAATCAGAAATTAAATATATTTAACTTTTATAAAGTAATAAACCAAGTACATGAGGCATTAGGACATATATTGTTAGCATATATGCTCCTAATTTGTGAAATTAAGTAACCGAGAATACACAACTGGATTTTCAAAACTTTTTCTCCATTCTATAAGGTAAGATAATGAAATTTCTAACATTTTAGAACCAACATAGGAAACAGCATATCTTTTTTATACAGAATATTGAAATCCGTCTGAATGTATGGATTCATATGATTCATGTATTTTATTATTTCCTGTAGTTTATTATTTATCCATTAGTTTGATATTGGTTTAAGTACAAGATAGATTTATCCACATGCATAAGGCTATATGAGTATTGGGCAGTATTAGTCTACATGACGGTTTTTTTTATGGAGAGCACAAACGGATGGGAGAAAGAACACATGCATTTTTATAATATTAATAGAACTTAATTGCTCGAAAAACTTTATATCTATAAGTAAAACAACAACATCAATCTTGATTTTGACGAGCCAATTTATTTAAATTTTTGTCAACGTTTTAACAAGTAATTATATACATATTTACAAAGTAATAATTATCACATCGAATTTGCATTTATAAAGAGAAACTCACCACAATATTCTTGTAAAACTAGCGCGTGTTTAAAAAATGTGTTTATGAAAGTTGGGATCAGCTAGGTTAATAGATCTATCTACTAAATTATAAATAATAGCCCTCTTAATCGAAATCCTTTCTTAGAAAGTTTTCTACGTAAACATAATATTCTTTTAATAAATAAACTTACAAATAAATTTACAAATATTGTTAGATAGACCTAGGCATATATATAAAATAGTATATAAAATCAATTGCGGGTAGTGCTTGGCGGTATATAATGGTCAGAGTGCACGCTTGTTAAAAAAAAGGATATCGGAACATTCAAACTGTGCAGTCAAAAAATCAGATGAACGTTTTGCACTGGCGTTGCACTCAATGGAGACCGGGCACTCACTTACCTTTGGTAAAGTAACGATTTTGGATAGAGAAGGGAATAGATTTAAACATGAGTTTTCAGAAATGTTACATATTTACACACATAAATCTAATATCAACCGAAAAACTGTCATACAGTTCTTAAAGCAAGCATACAAAGTAGCTAAAGACTATATCAGTACAGAGAGTTAATACATTATACTCAGTTTCCCTTAGCCTTTTGTAATTGTATATATATATATATATATGTTTTCTTCTATCATGATTCTTATTGTTATTGTTGTGTTGGTTCGATTCAAATTTTCGTAACGTGCATTATTTAAATTTGACTTTTAAATGTGACTTTACCAAAAGAGCTTTTTATTTTATAAAATTTTAAATTAAAACTGTATAGATATGCTCGTCTTTTGTTTTATTAAAATTATATTTTTTATAAATTTCATAGGTTGTGACAGTTCATAATTTTACTAAAAACATTTTTTAAACATGCGCTAGTTTTATATTGTGGTGAGTTCTTCTTTATAAATGAAAATTCGATGTGATAATTATTACTTTGTAAATATGAATATAATTACTTGTATAGGCCTGAAGATGTCCATACACGAAATGGTCAAAACGTTGGCAAAAATTTAAATAAATAGTTGAAAAAAAAGAAGCCAGGAAAAATATTTGATTTTTTCCTTTTTTTTACTATAGAAGCACCCTGTTCTTTCGAATGGCCAATTCGAAATAAAAATCCAGACGGGGGCAATTTTAATCAAGTTACCTCGCTATAGCCTTTATATATATGTACCAATATGTAATATAGATATATATCATTTATTGATCATGCATCACAATACTAACCGCTCAAAACGCGTTTGTAGCATCAGGCTTATATTTTCTTGATTTTTTAATTCATGAATTTCAGTACTCCTTTTTACACACTTAAAAATCAATTATAAAAGTTTGTAAGACATTTGAAGTCAATCGCAGAGTGAACTGACTAAATATGTCTAAAAACGTTAAATTTAAATACATAATGAGTTCTGAACGTATGATTGGTTAAAACAAATATTTAGTTTTATCGAAAAATTAGCCGCAAAATTTGAATTTGAATATCTTTTTAAGAAGTACTTATTCTAACGTTACTGTGAAGTTAAAAATTTTTTTTGAAAATGTATATATACTTGGCACCCTCGTAATAATCAATATTTTTTATCAGTGCAAGATGGAGAAAATGATAGTGGCAGATATTGAATTGGAACGACGCGATATACCAATAGCGGAAGAGAGTCTAATTAGTTTAGAAAAACTAGATAGAGCTTCTCCCGATTTATGGCCTGAACAAGAAATTACAAAATATGTCACGCAAAATTCACCGCATATAGAATTTCCAGTGTGGTCAACAAATTTAACGACTGATGATACAAATCAATTATATCAGTTGGGACGTCTGTCGATGAACGAATTAATCACCGAAGTAAAAAAACTGCATGATGAGGCATATCAACTTGGTTTAGAAGAAGCAAAGGAAATGACGAGGGGAAAGTATCTAAATATATTCAGACAAAAGTAGCCGACGAAGAGGAAAAAAATAAAATCTCATAGTGCAGCTACTTAGATACGAAAAATTCATAAAATTTTGGTAATTAAAAATATTTATTATATTTTAAAAATATTCTATAATCATTCGACTAATTTTATAAGAAGTTAAACAGTAGCATTTTAAAGTAATTATGCAATTATACTCAGGTATCTAGTCCCAGTTAAAAAAAAATATATGTTAAGTGATTGATTTAAAATCATTAAAATGTAAATCGTGAAATTGGAATTTAACTTTGTATTTAGTAACATACTAAAATACTTATTTTTTTATATAAGTTATAGCCTAAAAAGAATTTAAGTTTTTTGTCTTAGAATAGAAATTTACTCGAATTTGCTTTTTCAATCTGTACAGATTTATTATATAGATTTAAATTGCAATTTTATAAATTTTAAATATTAGTATTTCTTCTAATTTATTGTCGCAAAAATTCAACCTCTATGAGCGAGTCTAAGAAATTATATATAATATAGATATGTATATAAGATTATTTTAATACGTGGTAATATTTATTATGCAAGTTAGAAGCCACTAATAAAACTAAGTTTCTAAGGTCTTTTTCTAGTTCTCATGAAATAAAAAATAATTATTTAATATTTCATTTATTAGACCTGCAATTATTTTATAAGCAACGAAAATCAAACGGTAGATGTCTGCAAAATTATTTAATAGCCGTATTAATGATATAATTAAATTTTATTTATAAAAAGTGAGCTCATAGTAGATAATAATATCTAGCTATTTCTATAGACAATTATAATAGCTCAACATTTGATTAAGTATTTATTCTTTTTTACGTTTTTTGTACTACGTACCTTTGACCGAATAAAACGTATTATTAATCCGCATAGTATCTATGGTATAATTTTCATTTAATAAATGATAAATGACTTTTCGTATTAATAAAAACAAAGTCCTATAGTAATTAACTCTGGCAACTGTTTTGGGGCAAGGTAGCTGACAAACTTACACTAATAATAAATTATAATTTATGAAAGTTTTGTACCAAATTTAAACTTTACTGACTAATTTGTGGTGATATATTATTGTCATCTCATCTTCTATAATCTCCATATCGTATTGGAGATGTAATGGACGAGAAAAAGAAAATATAACAAAATAACGTTGGTAAATGTTTAATTAACTTCAATTATAATAAATAAAACTGGAAAGAAGCCCAGAAGATGTCTCCTATAGGTGCTCTCTGCTACTCACGCAGAGTTGATAGGTTTATGTCTGTTTCTTCATCCTTTTATTTATTGATATGAAAGAATGGGATATAGATTTTAAGTTTATATATAATATGAAATTTACCTTTTTCTTTGTTGAATTTATTTTAGTTTCCTTTAATAAATTGCAAGACTTTCTCTATTCTTTGTATTAAATTCTTTATAGAGTCCTGCAATGATTCTTATGAAAACAGATCATTGACCGACGCACAGTGGGACAAAAGCCATTTTTATTGTTAAAAACTACAAGAAAATAGTAATGATTTTGATATAATGTAATAAATTGTCAAAAACACCGATGAACGAGATTCTTCCACTGAAATAAAATCCGTGCTTCTTTCTGTTGTCTAGATATCACTATTATATTTACTCACTGCTCCATTTATACGTGACACAAATAGAACGTTATTTTTAAAAAAGGCTAACTGAGATTACTACAAATTAGTTGAAATTGATTTTTAAAATAAGATTATTTATTATTTATTTATAAGCAATTAACATAAAAATTTTCATATTTTTTCTTATATAAATGCTGATTTTAGTTGCTTATAAATAAATAATAGATTATTTTAAAAATCGGGTTCGATAAATTTGTAGGAAATTTAGTTAACTTTATTTTTTTTTGAAAAAGATGTTAAAATTCTTCTCAAATTGATCTCCCTAGACAAATTTGAATAAAAAAAGTATTTTTCATCATACCCTGGCCGAAAGTTCGTCAAAACATACGTGTTTAGCGGCCGAGAAGTTGCACATTACAGTCACGTATTTTCATTGCATTAATTAAAATGAACAGTGATATTTTCACAATTATAAAAATTGTGTACTCTACTATAAACTGACAAAGATCTTTCTATCGGTCTTACAGTCTAATCAATATTCATGGGCAATCAGATTGTCCTTGTTTACAATCACCCCCGAAGAATCTGAAATAAACTTATATTTAACCCTGAAATAAACATTTATTAGTAAAGGACAATCTGACCGCCCCCCACCACTTTTATTTATTATACATTGCAACAAAACATACGATAAGATAATTTAACAAATATTTGTGTACGGAATGACTACCGTAATTAGAAAGTACAGATTATGCGTCAAATACGAATGCGGATCGCATATGGTTGAGCTCTTTTAATGGTTCAGATGACCATTGTATCGAAACGTACGACGGAATGAAACCTAAATATTGGTTCTGCACTATTACAGTGAGTACTGCATCGGATGGGTTCCACTCTCGGAATGTACTATAGATAATAGCTCTATTAGTATTATTACAAACGTTCGCTGTGTTAGCTACCTGTCTAGCGGAAAGTAGCAACGAAGCTGTGCCGTTCGGTATATTCGCAAGGATTTCAATTAGGATCAAACCAATGTCACGAGCGCGTGTCCCTGAGGAGCCGGAGCGGGCTCGAAACGTCGGGCATGTGTGGGTGGTGGGGGGCGGTCAGATTGTCCTTTACTAATAAATGTTTATTTCAGGGTTAAATATAAGATTATTTCACATTCTTCGGGGGTGATTGTAAACAAGGGCAACCTGATTGCCCATGAATATTGATTAGACTGTAAGACCGATAGAAAGATCTTTGTCAGTTTATTAATAATAGCTTTGAAAATTTCAACCAAATGGGAATTTAATTTTTCAACCTTCGATTGAGTTTTTCCGGATTCATCCTTACTTTTGCCTATACTTTTGTTGTTCACTCTTCCTGTGAGGGTGCTTTTCAACAAAAGTTCTTCGCCAAACATACAAATAAGTATATTGCCCACACATTGACTCGGTGATTTCGATTTTATTATGTTTGCATATATAGTTTTTCGTATATATTTCCCGCATCCAATATGAATCTACAAAAGTGTAAATTATTATTTAATTTAAAACTGCATAAATATTTCCATTTTTTGATATTCCTGTTCTAACAGGTTCACAAAAATAAATGCAAATTCACAGAAATGGAATTAATTTCAATTGTGAATCTTAACATTTCCTCATTTAAACAGTTAAAAGCACTTAGCGTTTTTAGAATTTTTATTAAGGGGGCTTACACCTAAAAAATTCTTTTAACATTAATGTTCAACATTCTCAACGTGTGGTAAACTTTCTTTGGAATTAAATACCTTTTGTCCTAAGATTTCTTCCACGTCCTCTGAACTGAGGTGCGCCAAAAAACGGTTTACTACATACTGTATGTCGCAATACAGAAACTCAGTAGCACTACTGATCAACTAAACGGTGCTACAACCATTCATTCGACTGGCTACTACGAACGAGAAGCGCATAGTGCTATAGAAAAGAGATTATTTTATGAATTATTATTAAAAATAAAAATCTGTTACGTTAGTAGTAATCTATGAAATCCCATACGGGCATACACTGAAAGCTTTTAAATCATCACCATGCATCATAAATAAATCATGACCATGCATGAAATCACCAATTTTCACAATCAGAAGTATTAAATATTTCTGTAAAACATAATTATTTTTTATATATCGGTACAACTTACAACTATGGACATAATGTAATTCTGTTGTATATTAAAGGAGCGCAAGAAAGTTCCTAGTAGCGCTCTCCTAAAATTGCATAGATCACAACTATGCATGAAATCACCAATTTTCACAATCAGAAGTATTAAATATCTCTGTAAAACATAATTATTTTTTATATATCGGTACAACTGTTAAGTATGTTAAAATGCGAACGTTATATATTAATAAGAACATATTACACCTTTATAAAATATTGAACATCACTAATAATTGAAATAACTTTTGTTAATATTTGTATAAAAAAAAATCCTTATTACATCTTTATAAAATGTTAAGCGTTACTAATACTTGAATTGACTTTTATAATAAGGTGTAAGATTTTATCTTTGAAAGAAAAATTGATGAGAAGAATCAATGTACAAGGATTACTTTTGTTACGATCACATTTACACATGCAGAAACAATAAGACGAACATGTTGCATTTTATTATACTTTATTGTAATATGGTAATGGGATGGATTTGTTACATTCATTGGGTTACACTATCATCATTCATATGAATCATTCTAAGCTTATTAAAAATAAAATATATATGACATATACATTGTCACTTTCGGTCACTACCTCGCTGCACGAGGTAGTGCTTATTAGCATTATAGCATTCTTGGCCGACAAAGTCTAAATCGGCTCCGCAGACTTCGCACTGCCGGGAGCGCCTATCAGTAGAACGGCGGGAGGAGCCGCGTCCCGATCGGCGAAGGGCGAGTATCCGCCGATCAATGAAATTCATCTCACTTTCAACTCGATGCTTCAGCCCCAGAAATTGGCGTGCCCGCCCCTCGGCCCTTGACGAGCGCGACGTACTCTGCCGCTCGGCCTTGGCCCGCAGCTCTTCCGCCCTTCCCTCGTACTGGCCACGAAGCGCCAACAACTCGGAGTGGAGAGCGAGTCTCGCACTCTGGGTACGAGCACTAGCGGACGGAACGGATGCCACTGGCGGCTTCTCGACACTCTCGCTTCTCAACACTTCCGCACGCACTTCGGGGACCGGCACTACCTCCTGGGGGCCGTCCACGGCACTGGCCGGCGGCATGACACGCCGTAGGCGCACGGAGGTGGTGGTGGGGG
>UELU01147176.1:37744-80608 GCA_900490025.1 Megastigmus dorsalis
TAGCTTCCGTATTACTTGATTTTTGGAAAAGGTCTGGGCTGAGCGCGCTTTATTTGTGATCAGTCTATCATCTCTTCAAGTTTCAAATCAATTGGTTAATTTTTTAAGTAGAAAACTTTGAAAAACTTAATACCGGTAAAACAGGCGACTCCGACGTCCCCTTAAGGGGATGCAGTAGCGTCTCCCCTTCTCAGTATTTCTCTCTTCCAATTATATAGAAAAACGATAACTCATGTAGACCTCATCTTGTACAAAATGCTTTATTATATCGAGCACTACGCCGCTCAAGTCCAAATATTACTCAAAATTATCAATATAAAAAGTTATAAGCATAAGTAAGAATGACCATAATTTTAAGGTTAACTTTTGAAGCATAAACACCTCTTACCTCTTCCAATTATTTGCAAAAACGACAAATCAAATCACTTTCTTATTGTACAAGATGATAGATTATATCGAGCACTACGCCGCTCAACTCTAAATATTCATTTTTATTATTAGTACATCAAGATATAAGCGAAACAAAAAGCACGTTTTTAGCTACTGCATCCTCTTAAACAATTTTAACTAACAAATTCCTTTTCTGTTTATATGGAATAATTCAATGCAAGATCGGATAAACATTTCATATGCGCACAGCATCTATTTATTTAACATTTAACTCGCGCGCACCGCCGAATACGAAAGCTTAGAATACAATTCGTCTGGAGCGTAGGTACAATATTATTTCGAAAGATGGTAAAGTCGTATCAAAGTCGAGCCATTCATCTCGAACTCGGGATCGTAGCAACCGAACAGAATCTCTGGAAGAAGATTCAGCCGACGATCGATGACATACACAAATGCGCCGGTGAAATGTTTAGCCGTGTATCGCAGAAAACTATTCTGCATCCGCGTAAAAGAAAACATTCTCAAATCCTATTACTTTGAAATCTTAAAAGGTAAACACACGAAAAGACGTAGTTATATTCAGCTTCCTCGTAATACATATCCAATCGTCGTTCTCCGCATATCCGAGGCCCTTTGGTCTACGCCACTATATCATCGTTAACAGTGCCGCGTCAGGGGGTAATAATTAATACAGTTAATATATAATAAAAAGTCAGTCTTTCCGTGATCGGGGGGGTGAGCGAGAGGGTGTGGAGGGTAGCAGCCGCGGTTATCGGGCTCTGGGTCCGCAGTCGCGCTCGTCGCTGCCGTCCGAGCACTCGAGGAAGCCGTTGCAGAGCCGTGACTTGGGCAGACACTCGCCGAGTGGACAGCGATGGCCCTTGCAGCTGGTCACCGTGGACGGTACGTCGGTGCGCGAGGTGACGCGATCGATCCAGCCTATGTAGTGGTGAACCTTCGTGTAGACACCCGGCCTGCCTGGCCTGCCGCATCCGTACCCGTTCGACGTTATTCCTGCAACGGACGTAGGGAGGGACGTAAGGATTTTTTTTTATCAAAGGCTCAAAACAATTATTTCACCGCAAACTCTTCTCCTCAATTTTAACGAAGATCGCTAAGCTTTTTTAAGTACCACTGTAATATAATGGAGAGCTCAAAACCCGTTCGTTCTTACCATGTAGAGTGTATTTGTTGTCGGATTCAGAGCAGACGAGCGGACCGCCGCTGTCACCGAGACAGGCGTCCCTACCGCCGTCTTTCACGCCAGCGCAAAGCATCCCAGAGGTAATTCGGTACAGTGGTAGGAACAGGGTTTTTCGCCGGCATTCTTCGGTCGATATCAATGGGAGCTCGACTTCTTGCAGAGTGTCAGCTATGAAATAATGCATTTTTTTTCATTTTTATTCTTGACTCTACTTAATTCTTTTACTTTACTCTACTTTGTTGGAACTAATACTTGACAAAGACTATATATATATATATATATGCATTAAGACGAAACTAATCTGAACAATTAGTAATGTTATTTAAAAATCATCAATACTAATTTTAAATGTTATTATTTTTTTAAATGAAAGGCTAATATAGCAAACGATCTATGCTAAACGTTTAGGCAAAATAAATCTGCTCTCTCTCATGAGTAATTTCCGCAATCTTACGAAATATTCTGCCGATCTCGAAGAGCTGGCCCCAGCCGGTTACGGTACAGGTTGTGCCGCTCTTGGGCTCCGAAGCGGGCAAACAAATCGGCCTCGCGTAATCGCTAAATGCGACCGGCTTCTCCAGCCTCAGCAGCGCTATGTCGTTGATGAAGCCGTTGTCCACGTACTCGGGGTGCAGAATTATGTAGTCCAGCCTGATCATCTGCTCGTACGGGCTTGGAAAGCTGCCGCGTCGGGTCGCTCCTATACGCGCCACCCAGTACTCGTCTTGCGCTCTGTCAAAAGGGTATTTTTTTTCCTTTACCTTATCCTTTATGACTAAATTAGTTTGTTTTTGATTATGAGCGTAAAGATGCCTTTACAGCTCTAGTAAACGTCATATATTCGTGTGAAATGTCAAGTTAAAGACCGAAAAAAAAAGAAATTATTTTTACGCGAACAGGCGATGACTAAAGCTGGAATTAAACCGATTCTGACAAAATTACGATGAATAAATAAATCAAGAAAATGCATTTGCTAAAATCAAATCTTATCGAATAAAGGAGTATTTCGCTGGTTTTGAATTACGAAGTACAAAGAATTTTTCAAAAGAATTTAAAGAATGATCTTGAAAGATGAAACATTTACACCTACACGGAGAAAAATGATGTAGCAATATTTAAGATATAGTATACGAAACTGTGATATTTTTCTTATATGTTCATAACAAATATTACTATGAGTAGAGTAATTTTGGCAATTCTGTTTATCGAAAAGAAGCATATTTCTATAAATATTGTACTTTACAGCATAAATATAAAAAAAAAAAAAATTATTACTACTCCTGAAGTAAATAAAAATAAATTTTTTATAATAATAACTAATAGTGGCTGTAGTAAAAATTCTTACGTTACGTGGTGTACTTTTGTTACGTATTGATTTAAAAATTGTTATGTTACATAGCAAAAATTAGTAAAAGCGGTTTTTGCTATAGTATATAGCAATTTTTACTTTAAAGTGAATATGTCACAGCTTTGCTACGCAACACAGCAATTTTTATTACACTTTATCTTAAATATCACTACAGCATTTTTCTCCGTGTATCAATATGTGAATACACTATAATAAAAAGTAAATATATATGAATTCTGGTTAAATTAAAATTCAGGTCACTTGATATTTTTTCTATATTAAAGATTCTCGATATACTTCTAGAATAAATTTCATCCTATATTCAATTTCTTCGGATTTAGAATGCAAAACGACACACATTCTACTTTTTTACATTCAGTTACAAATAAATGTATTTTATCGTAACGGAATCGGTCGCCAGGATTATAAATATTCGATGATAACGGAAACTTCATTCATAACGGAACCAGATCTCACAGAGGATCGTCGCAAGCGCGCGCGCGGCTTTCGAAAAAAAAGACTGCGGCCACATTAGAATTCGTAAATTCATACCGATAAAAACAGTGGGCAGCAGATACGATCCATCTGTCGTTTATTATCGCCCCGCCGCACTGGTAATCGCCTTCCTTGTAAAGTGCCACTTGCCAGGGCCAGCTACCGGCCGACGAACTGCCACCTCCGACGATTCTGGAATGACGAGAGCGAGGCCATCCTCTTAAATGTCCCCGTGAATTTGCGCACATTTTACGAATAATATGTAACTAACGGTTAACTAATTCCTCATTGCGCTTATTAAAAAGAACAACAACAAAAACTCATGAGTCACTACTGTATTTTTTGTGGAATCGACTCATTGAGCGATAAAATCAGGATTGAAAGATAAAGAATATAGCCAATCGCGTTAGTTACATTTTAAAAGTGTGTTTCGATTCTTTCCTTTTTTTCCAAGCACGAAAGAAAGTTATACGTACCTCGCTTGAGATGGCACTTGCGTTCTGATACCGCACTCGAAATTTTTGCACTTGACTTTGAGTACCTGGCCACTTGCGCACTTCGTCTTTTTGAATGTCAAGCTCGTTTTATCCGTCGACTTGTCATCGTTCAAAGAAAGACTATAATAGGTTTTATCTAAAGCTGGGCTATCTTCTTGTACTTTTTCAACTTTATCGAAGTCTCTGCAAAAAAAATTATAAAACTTTATGAATAAGTAGTATAGTTATAGCAAGATATCGAAAGGTATTCTCCTATGGTTCTAGTTGCACTTATATTAAAATATACATATAATTGAAGTATTACTTATAGTGCCGTTATCGTTTATAAGCAATATTGATGACCATCGAGTCGAAAACAATCATGACATTAAACATTCGTACTGTTATTTAAACGAAAAAAAATTAAAAAATGTCGCAAACATTGTTACGTTACTCACTGATAAGTTATAGCCTTGCAAACTGCCCTGCCAAGGTCCTCGACAGTCCAGGAGAGCTGCCTCTCGGTAAGAAAATTGTCCGTATCGCTCAGACACAATTTCCCCCACTTTCCGTTCTTCCTCACGTTCAGGAATCCCCTGTCGTTGTAATTGTTCACCTCCAGCCTGTGGTTGTACTTGATGTACGGTCCCTCAGTCTTTACATCCGCCCTGATCAATACGTTGTTTCTGGTCTTGGACGAGGAGATCTCCCTACCTGATACCACATCCCTCAGACTTTCCGTTGAGCCTTCATCGGTCTTCGCATCCTCCTCGGTGGTCGTGTCGTTCTCGTCGTCGACGTTCTCGTCGTGTCGGTCTATCGACGACAGTCGCTCCCCGTAGATGTTCTCGTTGTCCTTGGCGAATAACTTGTGATAGATCTGCGAGTTTTTCTCGGGACTCGACTCGAGTTCGTCGTCTATCAGTGCAGCGCACTTCTTCTCGTCCTCACCGTGTGGACAGTCGCTAACTCCGTTGCAGACGCTGGACTGGTCTACGCAATATCTGCTATTGCCGCACACGAATTGTCCTGCCTTGCACCAATCTGAAACGAAAGTTATTCAAGACTTGCTGCTGCTGCCACTGCTGTCGTTTTCGTGGCATAAACGTAGATAAATAAGTATTGCGGCGAGAAAATAGGACTACGTTGTATTTGCGTGTATACTTTCTCAGAATTTCATAGACATACTAAATATTCATAGCCCCATTATCTGTGCACAACTCTTATTTTTTGCAGGCAGCTGCGTAACGTTCAGTTCGTGTTCGATCGTGAATATAGAAACATTACCACAGTCGGATTCGTCGGAATAATCCCAGCAGTCGACCATCCCGTCGCAGATTTTCTTTTGGAGCAGTTGGGCCTTCAGAAAATCGGCGCACGTGCAGTTGGCCTCGTCCTCGGAGTTGGCGCACTCGCCAAGCATATTGCATCTCCCGCTAAAAGGCAAACATTTGCCATCACCACATTGAAACCCACGGCAAGTTTCTGTTGGGATAAATTGTTCAGAAAAAAACACATGTTTTTATTCAAGCTTGTTAAGCTGTAAGAGTGATGTTGGAAATGATGATTTTTTTTATTTTGTATTTTCAATGCAAACTTTTTTTTCACTTTGATGAATGCACTGATTTCTTCGAGACTTTAATGTTGCAATTAATAATTCAATCTATACGATATTTAATATACTTTCTCTACTTAGTTCCAAGAGTCTCTAAATCGAGTTTGTCAACGATAGGATAAAACATCTGCGTTACGATGAAATTGTATTTTCAAATTGGGACTGCACGAATTCTGTTAGATCGTAAGAATTCTTTCATCAAGAGATCATATTTAAAATATTTTGAAGATAAGTATTACGCAAGTCAAACACACATATTTAAAATATAATGTATTCTATTGAAAACTGATAAAGCTTAAGTAAATGTTCCCCAGTACCTTTAATTGCAATAAAGACCATATACTTAAGGATCATAAGCACTCGTATGCAGGATTCAACAAGATATAAAAAAAAATTCGAGTACTCACGAGCTTGACTAGTCTGATTCTCCTCGGTAGTCGATATCATCTTGTCGTTCCGTTCCTCAGCCTTGGTCAGAGTTTTCGTCATGACGGGTACTCCATCGCGGCTCAGCGTAAAGTTCAGCGTCGTCTCGTTGGGCATCGCGAGGTTCGTACTGTTCTCCCTCGCCACGACGTCGGCAATCTTCTTCAGTTTCTCCAGATCGACCAGATTGTCAGGCTTGAATTTCGTGGGCACAACGTTGCTTTTGACGCCCACCGATTCGTTCCTCGGCTTCTTCATCACCGCCTCGTTTCCCGTCCTCACCTCGGCAAGTTTTCGCAAACTGTCCACGAGAAACTGATCCTTGTCCTGGACTGTAGCTATTTTCCTATCCGACGTTTCTTCCATCGTTGCCTTGTCATCGCTATCGCTGCCGGAAGAATTCGTAGTCGAATTGCTTATGACCAGTTTCAGGGTCATCTGGTCGCCTTTGACACTGGACGAGACTTTGGTGCTGATGGAGGTCACGACCTCGACGATTTGCTCGACTGCACCCAACAGGGGCTCCTTGTCGAAGTTGCGCTCTTCTTGCTCCTCGGTCGAGTCGCGCTTGAAGGTGTCGCGCTCCGCGTTCTGAAGGCCGAATAGTCTCTCGAGGAGTACCGTGTCGTCCGAGGAGCTTGTGTTTGTCACTGGTTTCTTCGTCGCGTTAGGTGGTGTGCGCCTGTCCTTGTCGAACTTTGGCCGCGGTCTTATCGGTCGACCAACACCTGTAATCATGTTTAATAAATTGATGTAGGCGATTTTCAACGTTTTTTCTTTCCTGTTGTCATTGATTCTAAATGTGTCGTAAGCATAGACTTATAAATAATACGTTTTATGAGGAAATAAATTTTAAATAATTTGTTTCTTCTTGCAAGCTTTATCAAGCATCAAAGTAGCAATTAAAATACTTTTTTTTTTAAATTTTTCTGATTTTCATTTCCAAAAACTAATGATTTTCTCGCGATCGATATTAGTTAAAATGCCGTTATCAATAACGAGTCGCAAATACAAATCATTAAAATTTATTATGTAAAATTTGATATATTACCAGTATTACTTTTGACAGGTGCTAGCGTCACCAAGTCGATCACTACATTAGCCTTTAAAGTATCGTTGTAAACATTTTTAGTAGTTGGTTGCGTTGTCGCAGATTGACTAGAAGTTACACCTGTGTCATTTTTGTCTTGCGCTGAATCGTCACTAACATTTACTGCTAATCCAGGTACGTGCTTGATAATATCAACCTGAAATTATATATTCATTGTATTGCGCAAATTAATAGTAATTTATTGTACAATCAAATGTTTACTCCATTCGCAATGATATAGAATTTTTTTAAGAACTAATTAAGTTACCTTAACAAAGGTTGAATTTCTCGAAGGATGAGCAGCCTCTTCAGCGACGACCAATTTTTCACCATTATTGAAATCCGGATGCAAGACCTCCGACATAGCTTCGGTCGTCGTCATTTTTAATACTTTCTCATCGTCGATCAATATCTCTGGAGAAATTGAGGTATTTTCCGGCTCCTCGCTCACGTCTTTCACAAATGTTTCGATTTCGACTATTCTCTCTAGGTTCGGTATCGGTTTCTGACCCACAGTTATCACTGGCTTCTCGATTCTACTAGGATCCACAACCTCGGCAGTACCTGCAGTCATAGTTTCTTCCTTTGCAGGATTGATCTTATCTACGGGAATAGTGTGGGTGAAGGGTTTCATAGTTTCGGGAATTCTGACCAGCGGGGGCTTCGAACCACCGTTTAAATCAGGAGTCTTGTAACTAGTGTAGATCGGCTGATTCTGGTGTTCTTCCACATTTTCAATTGGCGATCCATGTTTATCCTCGCCTTCTTCTGCCATAATCTCGCTGTACCGGTTTCGACTTTCTAGATCTAATCAGACGAACGAAATAATGTTTTATTAATTGAATTTCTAAAATAATTCTAATGAAACCATTAAAGTTAAAATTTTTCGTCACTTAAAGTAAATAATAGGAATTACTAATTTACCGAATTCAGTGTCTAGCACCGGTTCCGCAACACCAATTCCGGTCAAAATAGTCGGCTGCTCGTCGTTCTCCTCGAAGTTGGGGGGAAAATTTGGAACTGAACTCGTATAATTGATCTGGTCCTCTAAGCCAATCGCTGACTGTGGCTTGGAATTGGGCGATGCTTTCAGACGTACATCATACGTGTCAGGTGGCAATTGTCCGGACACTTCGATCTTGGGCTTGTCGTTTTCTGAAGTCCCTTCGGTTACTCCCGGAATTTTGTTCTTGAATTTGCCGTTCACGCGGAAGTTCACCATCTCTTGGGGTACGATGCGATCGTGGGGGAAAACGCTATCGTCGTCATCTAATCCTATCAGCATGGGTGGAACTAAGGTATTCGTTGCGGGCATAATATCCACTGACATTCTTGTGATATCGGCTAGTAATTGATAAAAGATTAAAAATAATTGTTATAATACATTTTCTTATTAAATCACCGTTCTTGGTAAAAACTAGCAACTTTTATTTTTACCCTGATGAAACTAATCATCGCTAGAACTTTATGCTTAATTTATTATTATTATTATTTCATAAAAAAAAAGAAAATTATCTTTTGAATTCTGAGGTATTCTATATTTTTAATTTAAATTTATTACACAGATGCTAGCTATGAAAATATTTTAGAACCAATATTTTTCTTGAACGTCTGTTATTTATTTTATGAATGATTATTAGTGCACAGCAATATAGGAAAATCTTAGAAGTATTGTTTTTTCTCCTCGAGGGTTCTGTACCATTACCAAGGATGAGGCAGTAAAGTTAGTTCAGGTTTTTACCCAATTTGTTGAGACTGGACTGATCGGTAGACTTGGTGGTGGTAGACGTCGTCGGGATGCTCGTCGTCGTAGTGACTACGCTCGGTCCCAGCCTCAGCTCTGTGTTCATGTAAGGCGGTATTATCGGCCGCCACGGCGAGGTCTCCAAATCGGGCTTGCGAAACTCGTTAAAAGTCGACTCGTGCGCGGAGATTCTCTCTGTACTGCTGTCCAAGGTCGAGGACTGAAACTTGACAGTTGTGGCGGCGTTAGCCTCGGTTTGGGCAGCGGTCGACGTACTGCTGCTCGCAACTGTCGTAGTCGTAGGCTCGGTAATGCGCTGCGGTTGAACGCTCGAGGCCGTCGCGAGCGGCTCGTCCTTCTTGGGCGCAGCTGACGATGACCCAGTGGCGTTCAATTTGGTCGCCGTGTAAGTGCCTTTGATCGTTGGGATATTGCTGAAATCGATCTCCGACTCGGGATCGTTCGCCTCTGTGGTCTCGGGCTTGAATTTGCTCTTTGGATTCGTGATCAGGGAGATGTTACGGTTGGGCCGCAGTATGCCGTTTTTCGTTATCATCGTGTTGCGCTGCTGCGTCGACGGGACTGGCTTCGGACCTGTATTTCCTTCCGGATTTATCCCTGAAATAGAATGAGTCAATTAAATAGTAGTTTTAATCAAAGATAAGTTCAAATCAGTAACAATATTTATATTATTAAAGAGAAATCAATTGTAATGAAAAAATAAAAATGCTCCATTTTGTGGATTAAAAATTCTAATTTATAAAAATAATAATAGATTTTATAATTACGCCTGACTGTGATGCTCGTCAAATCAAGTTC
Source organism: Megastigmus dorsalis (assembly GCA_900490025.1). Lineage (NCBI taxonomy): Eukaryota > Metazoa > Arthropoda > Insecta > Hymenoptera > Megastigmidae > Megastigmus > Megastigmus dorsalis. Next base: position 47,352 of record UELU01147176.1, read on the forward strand.
CATATCTTTAAATAAGGACGACGAGGAATAGGTTTCTTTAGCTATAATATCTTCTATCGTATCCTCGACATTCGTAATAGACCTTGGGATCTTCCTTCTGTCCAAGTACAACCTGAAGAATACTTTCAATGTGTTGTTCTCAAATTTGTCTATCACCGCCTGTTTGTACGAAGCGCCCAATACACTTCTTCGAAACAACAATTCGAACTGAAATCCATTGTACAAAGTGTTAAACGCATTTGACCAGGAGTTTCGTAACGTATTTCTGGGTAATATTTCAACTTACGATATTTTTGTACTTCTGTTCTTTCTCTCGAAAAACCATGCTTGTATTTAATTTGAGCATTGGGTTGTACTTTTCTCCCCTTGATACTCTAAAGCTACCTACAAAGCCTGCGATTGCTGAAATACAACATTTTTTAATATTATTCACTTATATTTAAGTCCCTCACTGTTACGTTTTCGACGCTATTTCTTACCATTCTTTGAATCCGTCCTTAAAGCTGAAAATGATAAAAAAAAGTATCATTAGTAAAAAGCTGTAACCTTTACCGAACAATATTTTACAAACTTCTTTACACGATAGCAAAGTTTACTATTTTTACATCAAACAACCAGATAATGTTTAGCTAGCAAATTGATTTACGTTGCCACAAAAAAGTTTACTCCAGAAAGGTAAAAAAACTTCTATGATCAATGCTAAATCCTCAAGGTCATCGATCTCGAATAAACAGCCAACACCTACTCTAGGTATACAAACGTTTATCATAAAAATGTTTAAGCGAATTTTAATTTCGCGAAACATAATGCGAGGTAATGGCAAAGATGATGAATAGGATTCGAAAAGCATATATAGATAAAGCGTCGAACTCACCTCCCATCCAAAGAGCCAATCCGGCAATGGCGAGCACAGCGACCAACACCAGCATCGCTATTATAATTAGCATAGCGCTGCCGACCTTCCACGTGGAACTGCCTCGGTTTGCCTTAGACGTCTGTGGCGGTACCCTCGACCATGCTGATCTCGGCGGCAGGTAATAATCGTTCTGCAAACAGAAAATTTGAATTTTCTATATGGAATCGTCTGCTTGAGTACTCGATTAAAAGTTGCAAAAGTTGGACGAGACAAACTGTCAATTATTATCATTCGTAGCTAAACAAACAGTTTATTTCGCGGCTGAATATATTCCCATAGTTACTATTTTGAGCCTAAATAAAAGGATCATAAATCATATATAAACAAATATGCTTGATCATCTGTAGATAATTAACTCCCATTTATTACCTCGTGCAATCACGCGCTGTACATCCTCATTTAATAAATTGCAAAACACTTTTATTCCAGACTAGCTATTACAATATTTTCGCGAATACACACAAGTCTATATTTATATACCGTTAACGGAATGCCGCGTGCGATCAAAAAGTAAGAAAGCTCGGGAGTTTTGGAAAAGCCGTATAGCGGTATAGCCGTGTGTGCGATCGCATTTTACGACTGCCACGGCCGACTTTGCCTTCTGCATATAGGTGTATATACTCCGTTATACACTCGAATTTACCTAATTCTGTTGTGCGCGGTTTGCGTGTGGCGCTCGATCTTTCTTTCAATATTCACGCTTGGTATATAGCCGCGCTCGAGTTTAAGCTGAAGACGAAAGTAATTATTATATCACGAGTTTATGCTTTTCACACTTTAACGAATAATCGCGCGAATAACTATTTTTTAAGTATAATAAGTGCATGGAATCTATCGAATTCAGTGTTTTCACCGATTGTTAAGCTTATTTATTTGCATCGTTTAAGTAAGTTCCGAGATGAAGAATAATATCAATGTACATAACATTTTGATTAAGCGATGAAAATGGTGGCCATCAAAAATAGCGAGGAAAAGTGCAAGAATGTGCAAGTATACAACTACTTGTATCAAGTAGATAAAGAATGTGTGCGATCAGACACATACATATGTTTCGCTTGATATGGAAAATGAAAGTATGAACTATTTAAAAAGCAGATGTGCTTTTGTACTTATCTTTGAGTACAATATAATCTAGGAACGTAAATCCGCATAACATAAACACCTTAAAAATAAGCTTAGATTTTAAAAACAAGCGTCCTTATTTTAAAAAGCCGCAACGATGATTGCAATAATTATAAATTAACCAGTTAGTAAAATTTTTATATCTCCAATCGCTATATCAAGCGTTGATTTCGATTTCCAAGTTCAAGGCGCAGCAAACAACGCGCACACCTAACGCTTACACTATGGCATTAGCATTTAACGTCACTCTTGTATAGCTACTATCGGTACACACGCACTTCCTCAACGCGCGCGAAAGCCTACCTAGTTCAAGCCGCGGATAATTCTTATTCGATCATTCTGCGTAGCTGCTCCCGTGCATGTTTCCAAGCCATCGCGAGCTGTACATTTTTTATATCATTCAGGCATCAGCACGAGGAAGTCGCGCCTGCAAGACGTATAAATTAGTTCGCAGTCGACTATTAGTTCGCGGGGCAGTGAATTCTCACTCGGTCGACGATCATCGTTATTAGCTGGTATGTACCATGTTAAAAGGTTCAGAGGTGCGCGCGTCGCGTGTGCGTGCAACTACTGTTAGGTTGGTGCACGGGTGAAACGCTGCCTTGTCCGTTTCCTATATATTATCCAGATGGAAGCGCGCGCCGCCGCGGTGTACGCGAATTAACCGACGGCGATAATTAACTTGGTCATCGCTCGGCGAGTCCTTTCTCAGGCTCTTTCTCGGGAATCTCGAATTACACGGCTTATGCAAACGAGCCGCGCGGCGCTAACTGGCTTTACTCTCGACAACGTTACACCCATCTCTCTCTCTCTCTCTCTCTCTCTCTTGATTTATGCTAAATCCTTTCGCGAAACGTGCCTTGTTCTGTGCTAATATGTACGGTGTGGAACGAAATAAGCTACTTTGATAAGAGGATGGGATTTGGTGACGTGCAGGAGAAGTAGACCTTCGCTAATTGTCGAAGAAAATGTAAGAAAAAACGTGTAAGGATTCGATATATATAGTTTTCTAGGATCAAAGGGAAACAAAAATAATGAAAGTACAAAGTTTTCAAAAAATTTTCTAGTCGGGTTAGCGTTTTATCTCGAGTGCAACGAATTTTCGTGTAAAAATTATAATTTACTAGTCATCGTATTAATTAATTAATTTTTTATTTCGTCACAAAAGTTATTTGAAAATAAACGAATTAGGACAATCAGCATTCATTTAAAAGTCGTCGGTAAAAGTCGTTTTAAATAATTGTTTTCAAAAGTATGGCTTGCACACCAAATACACAAAGCGTCAACGAGTTTAAAAACTTTTATCTTATACACCGTGCAGCGTTGGGGTTCGACGACCTTTCGGCATATAAATTTCATTAAGATACGCCATTAGCATAGGTATCCTTTTTTTCTCTCCTCAAGAGCAGTTGTTAGCCTTGTAACTTTAAATGGCCCCACCTGATTCTCTCGAGCATCGCACCACACACGGGCGACATTTTCGCATATATTGTCTGTGCACTACCGTTTCTTTGGTTTATTTTTAGCTATACTCCGGTACCGTTTGCCCGTTAATCCGATTCTAATTTCAAGATTCCTTTGTGACACGCATCGATCGATGACCGAAATTCATTTTAGACTAATATCAATTATGAATTCCTGATGTGCAAAAGATTTCAAGGCTGTTTTTTATTCTATTTTATTGCATGCCTATACATATATATATATATATATATATATATACATACAAATTGCACTGCCGCTTAAAAAACTGAAATGTTTATCCGTGGACTTTCATTAATGATAAATTTTGTTGATATCGTTATTAAAATTTCTCAGTGCAGTCTTATACTCAGCATTTGAAGTTGCTGCGCAAAACAGGTTTTAATTCGGCAATAACATTTTATACTCATCTCTGTTGTAACGAAATAGACCGTGTTTATGACTCGACAGTCGGCAGGCTAATACGATTTTCTTTAATACGTTATCTACATTTTTACTAATAGTAGAACTCAAAATTTTCTACTTTAATTTATTTTTTAATTTATTTTAGTTTTCAAATGAGAAGAATGTTATGGTTCTATATATCTTAAACAATAGGATGATGGAGTATGGATTCATGACTCTTTATCAAGCTTTCCTAGGATGTAAGAGAATACATTTTTGTTTTTTAAATTAAGTGTCATTAGCATTTGCAATAGCGGTATAAGTTTAATGCCTCTTTAATTGTACTTAACAAAGCAACTACTTCTCCTACGTGATTTACTGACGTCCAAAGGTATTTTTCATTACACTACAATTCAATTAAGTACTACACAGCTCGCGATAGTTTGAGAATTTATCATAGCCGTAGTCGCGGTAAAAGCAAAATCCGATAATCATTGATGAGCGCATTTACATCACCCTCAATCGTTCGACCGTCACACAGAACTTTATCCGATCGCCCATAAATGACATTTTTCCGTCCATTTTCATATTTTTCAAAATAGAAGAAAAAAAGAATGACCTTGTCATAAATTCTCTATATTATAAAATGACATGGTCGCATCTAGAATTACACGCGCGCCATCGTAAAATCAAACAGTTGTCCACGTCAACGTGTTTCTCACTGCGTGCATACGATTCTGCACAGATTCAAAGTCAAAGCATTCTAATCGAGATTAGAATCTCGTAATCTTGGATCTCGCGTATACCTAAGTAGTATAGATAGGCGGTCTCGCGCCCCAGCTGTAAAGGAACGTCTGATTATTATGCCACGGATGACGCGCGCATCGGCATGTAGGTCGAGTCCGAGCTGCGTCTCTCGTCTCCCTTTTTCTTTTTCTCATTTCATTTCATTCGCGGAACGCGCACTGCCTCATTATCCGGCTAGCCTCTAAATTAATCGGACTCGCCTATGTATCCGTGAATCATCGTCGGAGGCTGCGAGCGCGCCGGCCTTACGCGTTTGCTCTAGTTTCATTTCGTTTACCTCGCTGATGTACAGCTGTTTACTATACGATTTAATGTGGGATGGATTTCAGGTGGTAGTGGATTTTAATAATAATATTTCGGTTAATATATATACATATATATATATATATAAGATATACTAACCGAACTATTTTACATTATATCATACACATTAGAAAAATAAACTTGGTCTTTATCGATAAGTGAAGTACTGATTTAGATAAAGAAACAAGAAAAATGTTTTTATTGTATAAGTACTGTTATATTAATTATATTTAACTTATACAAAAGAGTTGAGCTATAAATAGAGGCTTGTTGACAAATTTTAACGTCATATCGTACTTTTATGACATAAAAAGAATTTTCTTATTTTATTCAATCAAATGGATTTATAGATATTATCAATCGATAACTTATAGTCACTTATTATTTTTCTACATCGTAAGTATAATGAAATTTATTCAAGATCATGCACATCGTCTTACGTACCTATTGCTTAACAATTTTCATTAGCGACACTTCAAAGTTTCATAATAAATCCACGTCGATCACATAAGATATTAAAGAGTGTTTTTTCTTTTTCCAAAATAACAAAAAAATCCCTGCCAATTCATTTGTTCTTAGCTAACCTTTAACTTAATGTTTCATTCCAATGTACGTACATACATATATTATTTTATTTTACGTCGCTCTACGTGGCCAGAATATGTTGCTGAAGTAATATTAGCAAATTCCCATGAAATTATTTGATATTTCATATTATAATTGGCATAAATTATAGTCAAATATATGATATATAATGTAATTAATGCATTGATTTTTTTATTTCAGGTGAATATAGGAAAAAACAGCCTATAGGGATAATACCCACTTAACTAACTACAATGTTGTATAATACTGTTTCTATTTATAATAAATATAACTATATTTTAAGTTATAAATTATATTTCTATTAAATATTTACCTATTTCCAATAATTCCAATATCTCCAATGATTAAAATTAAAAATAATTATTAAATAATTAAATCTAATTTTAGAACTATAAAATTTACATTGAAGTTAATTCGATATAAAATTTAAATTATTTTCATATTCCATTTTCAATAGTGTTTTGATATTTATTGACACATTTCTATCAATAAAAAGCTGTTTTGAAAGAATAACTTTCATAGCTTATTAAAGAATTGAATTGAAATAAGTTATAGTAAATAAGTTCGAAAGGATAAAGTAATGATAAGTTTTTATTTTCATAAATTCTATTATAATAATATTTTAAACTCATATAATTTTGGCCTGTGCGTTTGTTCGTTTTAAAAAAATTAATTTTATTTACTTTTAAAAAATTTTTTTTTTATATTTTTAAATCATTTAATTTTTTAAAGATTCTGAATTGTCTTCTAGATGCGTTTCCATCGTTGTTGTTGATCAGAAACATTTCGTGAGTCATATTTTCTATATTTATATCATATATTCTATATTTATAATTATTTTATATTTAAAATATTTAATACAATATCTCGTTAAATTTATGAAAAAATATCCATATATTTGACTATGACACAACCAAAAATGTTGAGACGAATATTAATTTATCAGATATTGAAGAATCATGATTAAAAAAATTATATTTTGAAAGTATATGTAAATAGACACAAAATAAGATGTCAAACATCAAAATCCATCAAAGTACTCTTCAATTAAAAATATTTTGAAAAAAAATTTAATATCAGAAAAGCACAATTATTTTCAAAACTTATTAACCAAATAATTCGAAAAAATATACAGCTCTTAAGGCAAAACAATGCTATTTATATATGTATACAGTTTTGAAGTATGTTGCATTATTCGATTTCACAGTGTGATCCTATCTGAAATGTAAAAATATGAATTCATTATGAATGGAAAAGCTTGTTAAACAAGATAATCAATGTGTCATTTAATATTAATCGGATATTGCCTAGTTGATGTCACCAGGCACGGATATTCAATAGTGCAACCCTAGCTGGCCGAAAATTAGCTAATATTTTTAAAACATGAAACTTGTGTATTTTACGCTGGTTTATATGAACTTTTATAAAATACACGCAGAAATCAGAAAGACTTTATGCTTCGAAGATGGAGTCAGCAACTGGTTGGAAGCTCCATTTCAAAATATCGCCGAGAATTTTAATTCCACTCATCTTCTAACTATTTATACATTAGAGCATCCGAGAGTTGTATCGAGGTACTACGATGTAATTAGAAGTTTGACGAGACAGAATCCAGTTGTCAACATTTTGACGAATATAGAAATGGATACGAAATACCTACAAAGAAGTGTGGTAACTTATTTATTTCTTGTTCACGAGAACTATAAATTACAGTTGTTGTACAGGGGTTTGATAAAATTAAGGAAAAATAATTGGTATTATCCTAGACCGAAATGTCTGGTTGTTTATTTTCACTTCAATAAACCCATGGATAGCTTTCAAAAGATAACAGAGAACGCTTGGAAATTAAAATTTTTAGACTTCTCCATAATCGATGTGGATATGAAGGAAAAGAGCGTTGCACTCCGATATTTCAATCCGTTTGAAAACGTGCACATCGACTAATTCTTTTACAAGAATATGAAAATTTTTCCAGATAAATTATTAAATGGCCATAATTACTCATTACAAACGATTAAGGGTGGCTTCAAATTGAGTAATGGACGTGTCATACAAAGTTCGAACAGCCACATGAACCTAATATCTATGATATTGGAGAAGCTTAATTTCTCGATAACAAGTCCTGTGCCCAAGATGCATTCTGTCACGGCAGATCTTAACAACTTAAACAGAAGCATAATAAATTTCTTACCGTACAGAATAATTTCAAGAAATGCCGATGAATTCGGTAAAATAACCATGTACGAGGACACATTGGAATACATTGCAATTGTTCCGATTCTAAGATACTTTAAGTTCCCCGGTTCATACAATACTGTTGCGTACGCGGTTCTAGTGCTCATTATCATCAGTGGTTTGTTCTGTTTGAAAAAAATTTTGAATCTTAACAGCTGTTACTGGAATGCTTTTAACGTAGTGGTGCAACTGCTAGGACTACCACCTGGAAATTACCCATATACTGCGAAGGAGAGAATATTCTATCTCTGCTTCGCTGCTACAGCGATGAAGTTCACCACTGATTTCTATTTAGACATCGTAGATTTTAAATTTACTTATAATGTTGTACCATTGGAGACAGCTCAACAAATATACGAATCTAAATTAACGGTAATAGCAAGTGTAGAATCTGTTCATTTCGCTTTTGACTCTAGCCCGGATCCATAAATACTGAAATTAAAAGAAACAGCTATCATAACTAAAGATATAGAGGAATGCATAATACAGTTACGTACTGAGAAAAATGTTGTTTGCGTTATATTCGAGAGTTTGTTTAATACTAACATTTCTGACGTATCAAATTTGAAGGTGGCAAAGAATCCATTCAGTTATTATTATCCGGTATATATGCTAGACCCTGGATCTCCATTTATTGAAAAGTTACAAAAGCTAATCAATATTATTGCGGACACTGGACTCGTTTCGCAATATCACAAAATTAGAGCCAATAAGAAGCCGCGGAGATTTATAAGACGTAATGAAATTCATAGTGAGATAGCAGAAGCATCGGTCAAGACTCGAAATATTTTCATTTTTCTTTTGATCTATGGATATGGTTTTTCTAGCATAGTTTTTATTTTCGAGCTTACCAACAATATGATACGGAAATATCAGGACTATCTGCAAAAAATTCGAGCAGACGCGAACAAATATCGTCGACGCTAAAAACTTTCATTATTTATTTATCATATATATAATTTTTAGTTATCAAACCATATTTATATAATGAGATAAGTATAGATAAGTTTCATGAATTATTGATGCAACATGTGCGTATATATGAATACGCATCTCTATTTCACTGTTAGTATGTTATCACTATGTATTACTATTTCACTATGTTACAAATAATTCAATAAAACTGGTGGTTTAATTTTTGTGGAGGTGGCAATCTTTTCATCTTAGAAAATATGTTGTAACTTTTATTTAAAAAGTAGTAGTCAGTAATCCTTCGGTATTTGAAAATTTTAGGGAATGTTTTATGTAGATAATAGATAATTGAATAGACACTTAGCTTCCTCAAACTTGATTATTTGTTCCAATATATATCAGGCATATAATTTATTAATAAATTATAATTAATAATTTTAAAATACGGAACGCAATAATTTTGAATCTAACTTTTTCCATCGCGTAGATTACAAATTTGCAAAACAGATCGCACAACTCGTTAAAATAAGCTTACGCTCGCACGAGTTTACGACTTATCTATATGTTCAATTATACTTTTGGAACGTCCGGTTAATTATCGCGAAAATTCCTTAAAACCCATCTCTAACAACAGCCATAAAAGTCAAGAGAGAGCGAGAGATTCCTTAAAAAGCCATGAAAGCCAAAGATAAGTTACCACCGCGCGCCCTGAGCAGGAAGTGGAGCAGCGGCGCGGCTATACTCGCAAGTACGAAAAAAAACTGCAGCAGCGAATATAATAACACAGCTGAAATTAATGGATTTGCATAAGCATTCCCTTCAATGAGTTGTTTTTTTTTCCCATTCCCGCGTAAATCGTCCCGATCGTATAGCTCAGCGGAGCGCTGCACCTTCGTTCTGCACGTATATACAGACGCACACACACAGACAAGTTTCTCATGAATAGAGAATTAGCCTCCTTAGCATCAGCCGAGCGCGAAGCCGAACGACGCGCGGATGACGACGAATATAATGAGAGAGTAAATGAGTTGTGAGCCGCACCGTCGCAGCGGGAGTTCGACAAACCTAAAGCGCGCGGACTCTTTCGTTTTCCCCGAGCTCTCTTGCCGACCGGTTATTTTCTATATACCTATATACCATTGCTCAATGAAGATTAGCCGCGAGGAGTGACGAAATGTACACTGACCGAATGCAGAGCACCTTGAAATGCCTGGAAAAACGGATTCCTCCGATGTGAAGGCCTTTTTGCTTATTCGCGCGCGAAGAAAACGAATCTCTTGCAGACGGAGGGCGGGAAAGTCGTCGTCGCGACGCCGCCGCCGCCGTGGCAGCTGTGGTCGCACGCCTCGTTTCTCGCGGCGACTCTTCTTTTTTTTTCAGTCGGGATATTTGTAATTTGTTCCGAGGCCGGATGACGACTAAGCAAATAATCCGGGATGAACTTGTGTCGATGAATGAACTGTATTTTTTCGATTCGATCGACGATGGGGTACACACTGTTTTAGGTAATTATTTGGAGCGTGAAATACGTCGATGAAAACGAGTATAAATAGAAATAATTTATTACTTTGTACTTATTTACATAGCGGTAGCGTATCGAGGATTCGAGCCTCTGAGCGAGACGAACCGCGGCAAAGCAACGGTTCTGCGTTTGAGCGCGAGAATTCGTGGAATTTCCATCCCCCTGCGGCAATATTCTTTCGCTCGCACTTCGGTCTTTGAATTATACGAATGCAAATATTCGGTACAGCCTCGATAATCCACTTTGCTTCAGCGAAACTATGCACAGTCACGATTCGAGCTCTAGCACCTTAAATAAGGATAAATGTTACCGTTTTAAGTTAGTTGCAATTGTAATCAGATCAAATATCATACGATTGATGTCGGTAAGATTTTCAGCGACTGCGCGAAACTGAGCGGATCGTACTCGCTTATAGCACTCGATTTCCCATCGTCGAGTGCACGTACACTTTTTGTAGCGCGTGCCAACTCTTAGCATGCATCGGTCGGTAAATCGCGTAATGAAAGTTGCTCAACTCGCGCGCATTTGTTACAACGCACACATATACGTATATACCTAACGTACGTAGATGCACGAGATGAGCTGCAGAATAGACGTTAAAAGGCCGAAGTATTCCAAGGTGGCCAGGTACATCGCCACCTGTCGATTGACATACTGGCCAGTGCAAGAGACAGAGAGAGAGAGAGAGAGAGAGAACTCTGCAGCAGCAGCAGCAGCAGCACACACACACACGAGGTCAACGTCGTCGTCGACTCGCTCATTATGGAAATGCCCCTTTTCTTCCATATAACCAAGCTCCCATCCTTTTGTAATTCTAATTTCACGATTCAGACGAGTGCTACGAGTCAGTGTGTGTAAACGCACCGACGCGCCTTTGATTTATTCTCTTTAAAGGACATATTTTAACCGCCGCAAGCATCGAGTCGGGGCTTGCGAAATAACTGTTTCATCGCGCCAACTTTTCTCGCTTTTCCACGCGTACACACGGCACTGCGTTTTTCTCGTCTTGTGCGTCGCGTGTGTGCAGTGCTGCTTTAATTGCTGCGCGCACCGCGATAATCCGCGAGAACAATAAATTATTGCTACGTTGTGCGAGCGCGTGACTTTTAGAGCGCGAAGGTGCAGTTTTGTGTTTATGCTCGAGACCAGCGCGGCCGTTGCGCTGAAAAGTTTGCTATACTCAACGTATTCGAGTACTGGACATTTGTATAAATTAGCCTTTTCTGTTAAAGTTCACTCGTAAACAGTATTAAACGTGTGCCTTGACATCTGCGCGCGAGAAAAAGCTCGTTGTTAATCATTATAATTTGATTTCCATACAAACGACGATGAGAAAAGAAGAAAATGAAGAAGAAGAAACGATTGTACGACCGAGTCACTCAACTCCGCATACCACGCGATTTCCTGATGATTCCGCGGTTATCGAGCAAACGAAACGCCGACGATAGACGGAAAGAGTAAAAAGCAACAGATTAATATGCAGCCGTCGGTTCTGCAAATCATCGACAAAATGAGTTCAATTACCTATTCACCGGCAATTTGCTCTGAAATTATCGAATCAAGAATGCGTAATAAAATGCAGCTCCGCTGATTTACGTACACTCGTACGATATGTAATATGCAATTAATTCGGTCGGACGTTTCTAACGCCGACCTCGCATGCCAAATCCTCGTAGCCCTCCGCTGTATACGTGCATGTGCACACACAAAACAATCACACATATATAGGATAGGATACATATGCCGATTCGCTTGGCGAGCTATGATCGTTTCTAAAGCGTGACGCGCAACGTAATAATCGCACCTCGTCATCTTTTGCTGTGTATATACTCTCGACTGCGAATCACCCTCTATGCATCTCGCGATAAAAAGATTCTCTTTCTTTACGGCGGCTGTAATACTGCGCTGAAAGCATAAAACGTTTTTGTTTACGCCGACTTGCAAAAAACGATGTCTGTGCCGCCCAAGTTGATGAAATTTAATGAACAATTTGATGAAATCGCGAATTGGCAGGTTGCTAGATGTTGTATGCGTTTTACAGTCGTATAAAGCTTGGTTTTAATTATGCGAAAGCTCCGTTGAGATAGAATTTGATCATTTTGGTTTTATTACGCATTTGCAGAAAATTTTAATATATTTAATTGATTCCATACTACGAAGAATAATTATTTTTAAAACGCACCGCACGAAAGAATCGCTTTCCACAACTTTGTCAGCTTATCCTTCGCCGACTATATGCTCGATTCTCGTTTCTCATCTGCTGTCCGCACAGACCAAGTCCTTCGCATAACAGCCGGACCGCCATATATACATATATACACACACAAGAAGAAGAAGAAGAAGAGGAAAAAGTAGAAGTAGGGGAGAAAGAGGAGGAAGAGGAGGAAGAGGAGGAAGAGGAGAAAAATAAGGCTAGCGCGGCGCACACCTTCGCCGCGGCTAGCTTGGCGAGCGAGAGTCTGCGGCCTCTAAGTGCACTTAAATCGCGATGCCGAGCATGTCCAACTATGCAGATCACGAAGCGTGGTAACAGCTATACGCGCCGCAGTCGCTGCCGCCGCCACCGCCGCCGCCGCCGCCGCGATATTCCAGAAACGAGCGACCCTTGCTCGTCGTTATAGACGATGTAGCCTGCACGACGACGACGAAGACGACGACGAGGACTGGACGTGTCCCTCTTCCTGGAGCCGATTGGATGGGTGCACGTCGAACGATGTCGAGACGAGAAGAGAGACAGAAAGAGAGAGAGAGAGAGAGAGAGAGAGGAGACGAGAACAAGCGACAGCTGCTCGATGCACGGATACGGAAGGAAGGTACGGAGATTCGAATTGTTGCTAGCGGGAGATACTTTATCCCGTCCGAGCTCAAATAAATTAAACTCGTATAGAAGAAGCTTTGCGACTGCGACGAATGTGTTTGGTTTTATTTCCTGCCGGCCTGCTCCTCTTCTCGGCGTTCTAGGAAGCAGTTTGATGCTCTTGATGGCCGAGCAGGATGGATGGTTGGATGTTGCGTCGTATACTTGACGTCGGCGCGCTACCAAGCTCCTTGGTATATACGGATTTTGCAAGATTTGCCGATGCAGTTTGAAAAAGTCTTAAGTATTATAAAACCTTAGACAATCATTGCTTTCATTGCTCTTTATACAAGCTGTGTCGTATGTGGGATTGTATAAATATACTTTGGTTTAGGAAATTACAAATATCCATCGACTTTAAACTTTTGCCGATAAAAAGTAAAAATTTAAAGGTAGTAAGTAAGATTGGATGAAAAATTGTTTGAAGCATTTTCAATTTTATGAATTTTATTTTTAAATTTTCACGATCGGCACCAGTTAAATATTTATAAATACATGTAAACTTTTAAAAGAAGATAACTTGACAATGTAATAATACTGTTATTTATTTTAGAGCAATAATTTTACCATCATATTAAAACTAAGACAATTATTAATGAAAAACTGCTGCAGTTGGAATTTTAAAAGTCACTCAATAAAACCTTTGTTTATTCAAACACATCTATTGATAAGTGTAGTGATAAGTTTAATCGAGTCCACATAACCGTTAACCACTCAAAACCAACTTATTTATAATTTTGCGATAAGCATCTACAATTTAGTATTACTGTTGTGACGCATGTAGCGCGAGTAGGAAAATAACTAAAAAAGCTTTAAATCATATCGATGCTTACATGCACTTCCAGAAAATAATTTATAGATTATCCGACAACGTATACAAGCAATAAAATTAGGAGCAGACTAAATGGAAAAAAAGGAATGAAAAGGAAAAAAAGAGAAACAGGAAAATATAAAGAATAAGAGAGAGAGAGAGACAGGCACGAAATAGCTTATTAAACTGAACAAATTGATGAACGATATTAAAGTTGATTTAAGATTATCGTATCATATAAATATATAGTTTTGCAAAATTATCAGCAATTTCAATTGCACTTGTAAGTATAAAAGAACACTATAAACATTTTGTGAGACTTCCAAAATCTATTCCAAAACTATTCAATAACGTTAAATAAGTTTTATTTTCAATTCCCCGACATTTGAAATAATTCAATCAACACCAAGTTTCCCAATCCAGGCACGATCAACATCAGCACGCCTATAGTTAAGCTGGATTTAAGCACCGCTGAGCCTATGCGGGACTCGTCTCTTGCTCCGCTTTTTGTCCGTTCGCTAATCTGCGCGCACGCCCAAGTCGCACTCGTTGATTGCACGTGATTCATAGCTGATTACGTTGGGCGATTAGGGCTGAAAGTGTCCGGAACTTATAAGCTCGCACAACTCTTCCCTAGTGGCGTTCGAATCTTCCCTATCGGCACGAGATTCAAAAGCCTGCAGACGCGGACAATGTGTGTGCGTGTGTGCAAGCAGCCGGACAGTCGAGTCACGCAATTTTTCCCGTTCCCCTACACGCTTCTTTGATGATTGCATATATATATATATATATATACGGGGAGGAAAGAGATGATTGGTTCCGCTTCGAGAATTTATCGTTGGTAGTCGAAAATGCAGAATGTTATTTTTCATTCTTTTTACTTTCTTATAATCGTGCCCAAGCGTGTTTTGTGCGTTTAATGATGACGGCGCTCTGTGGGGCTGGAGGGGAGTATTAGCTTTATGTTAAAACGAACGTTCAAGTTCACGTGTGCATAAGTGCGGGAGAACAGATTTCTTTTTTTCGCGATCGAGCGGACGTTCGTTGAGTGTTGCTTTAGCAAATCGTTTTGCTGTTGTGTAGATATTTTAAGAGTGTAGATAAGTATGTTAAATTAGTGATGTTTTGCAATAAAAGAATTTCTGAAAAAAGGTGTCTTTTTTTAAAGTAACGTACATGTTAATTAGTATAAGAGTTATGTTAATTATTACGAATATCAGATGTTTATATTGAAATTTTAAAAAGAAAAATGCATCTGTATTATTTATTTACATTAATTCATACTTTTGAATGTGTGTGTCAAAAAAATTCAAGAAGGTGTAAGTGAAGCTTCGGAAAAATACTGTATAACAATAATTAATTATAACATTCAAATGGTAACGGAAAAAATTAATTAATCCGAAGCAGGAGTATATTTTTCATGCCCGACCCATAAAATAGGAGTAGTTTATGATCTCGGAAAAAGATTACGCGCATATCCTGATGAAATACAAAAAGGAAAAGGTGCGCGCGAAAAAGGAAGGATGCACAAAATTAATCTTTTTATGTAAAACAGGAGAATCGGAGCTAAGTGGACTTGTTCTGATTTGGGGAAACAGCCAATCAATTATCACCCTCCCCAGATGCACTTTTTTTCGTTCTCCCGGCCTAAAAGTCGTCATATACGTATACACTTTCGATAGAATCGTCTCCTCGGCTGCAATGCAAGCGAAGGCGATAAAAGCGAATCAAACGTTGTTCTGGGAATCGAGCGAGGATCCGGTATACCCAGTCTCTCTCTCTCTCTCTCTCTCTCTCTCTCACCACTCTCGATCTGCCCTTCGTGTCTTGAAGCGAACTCGACCAGTTCGACTGGTCTATTTCATCGCTAATAGGCGACTTTTGATGAAAAAAGAAGGTAAACAGAGAATGCAGGTGGAGGATATAGTCTGCGAGGAAAGAGAAGTAGAGTAGTAATGCCAGGCGCTTTTTGTGTTTCGATGGAGGATTCTCTGTGACTCTGTTTCAGAAAAATGAAACGAAAACTATACTTTTTACGTATAATCACTTTAATTTATATGAAAAAATATAAAAAATAGCTTGCATCGCGAGTGAAGAAGTAATAGATTTTAGAAGATTCGATTATTATTATGTGTTACAAAGATTAGACTAGCACAATAATTCATAGATACAAATATTAATTATAACTGTATTAAATAACATAATTAAATGTACTTGTCTAACGGCATCTTTTAGTTAAATATTGGAGCAACGGTACAGTATTTATAACTAATCGCTCAATTAAGAAACAGTCACTTCTTCTCATTGATACCATCTGAAATATAAATCATTCCGACAATATAAGGTAGTGGTTTGTATTGCTTGGGAACTTGAAAGTTGTTAATCGGATAGTATTAATCAGAGGGACAGTTGCTAATGATTATCATATCTCTCTTAAATAATTATAATTCCTTTACAGAAAAAAAAAACTGAATTATACTATCAAATTCAAGCATCCTATATGTGGATTATTCTTCGAGTTAATGTTTCAAGTGTGCAGAGAATTGCTTTTCATGCACACGTGCGAAACAACCAATGGGAATAATATTGTAAAATGCGCTTTCTTTTTAACATTTTAATTTTCTGTAATTTTAATGCGTAAAATGTAATCAACTAAGTAATAGTCTATGAAGAAAGCAATGTAGTGTTTCGAGTTTGAACATCGTGCCGTATGTTGATGATCCTCGTCTATCACGTTTGATTACAATATATGCTCGTCATGTTCCACTCTAAGTGTATATCTTCTATTAAAAATTATACACACACACTTAAAAAATTAAAAACTAATTAAGATAAACATTACATCGGCACACTTTTTTTTTGTCACGATTGCCAATTATCTCGTGTATTGTAGAAGAGAAACATAATTTCCGAAGCTAATAATTCATGTCCAAATTGCAATCCAACTATTTTCCGCGCTCAGTTCTTCTTTTGTCGTCCACGAGAAGCAGAAAATTCGACGAAAACCTGATGACCGCGATGAAAAACTTTATGGTTCTTCGCCTCAAAGAAAAGCTTCCTCAATTTGGCGCAGGAAAAAAAGTCGCGCACGAAGACTCTTAATAAAACTCACACGCAGACTCTCTCGCGCGTCCACACCGCAGTCCGCCCCCCGCGTGCAGGAGGCAAAGAAAAAGGGGCAAAAAGCGCGGCGCGCAGGCAAGGAAAAAAAGGAGGGAACGAAAAGGTGTACGCGCGAGTATAAGGCTGCACGCGGAAAGGTTGAACGAACGAGAGGGAAATCCTCTTTCCGCGTAGCAGTAGCGGCAGCAGTAGCAGCATCTGTGCTGCAGCAGTCTATTCCCGCGAGGCGGAATGCGCTAATGGTACGTACTGCACACGCTCCTAGTAAGTGCGCTAACTCGCCTCGTGGCGGATTAGATATTCCTTTTTTTTCTCCCAATGACCCAAGCGGCTGTAATAGAAGAATTTTCATTCGACGCGTCTTCGAGATTTCATCCTCTGCCTCCGAGGCTGCAGGAAATTATCGATGTTGATCGATGGATCGCTTCTGTGAATCGGTTTCGTTTTTGTGCAGTGCGGCGGGTTTTCTATGTTATAATTAAGATTGATTTGAAGAAGATTTGAACAACAATGATCGATAGTAACCGTGAGTGAAGCGTTCAAATAAATTAAATAAATTAAAAGCACTGCAGTGTATAGGGATATCATTTTGGATTGCGATATCCTTTTAAAAGATGTACGCAATTTTCGTCGGACCAAATATTAGTTAAATATGAGCAAGAAAGTTCTTTAAAGGAGGATGCCAGCGGATACTCCCGATAAATATCAATAGGAAACCGCGCATAAAACTACTAGAAACACAAAGAATTTATGTAAACTTAAAGATTCTCCTAAGAATTTACCCCTCGTATACAAATAGGGAAACATTTTGAAAGTATAATTTTCTGCACTTTTCACTACTAAATGTCACGCGAAATCTTGATTTTTCCACTTACTTCGGTAAACCTCGGATTCGTTCTTCTTTTCAATTTTCTCCACACTTTCCCAAGTTAATTTTTTTTAAAGTTTCATATTTTGACAATATTCTTAGGAAAAACAACGGTTTTGTACATTCCGCTGCGTTTCTCTGCTCACTGACACGAGTTACACCACACGTGCAGGTAACGCGAAAATGTCTCAATGCTACTTCTTTCATCGTGTCTATTTCTTTTGCCGGGATAGACGACGTTCTCCTTTAATTGCCGCGACGCACTCCTAGCGAGATTCTGTCGTTCATACGAGCGCGAGAGCGTTTTTCTTTTAAAGCCTAGAGAGAGAAGAGGAAAGTGGTCGCATTGTTCTCAAGACAGTATATAGAGCCACTTCATTAGGATGCTCCTCTGTCGCTACTTCTTCGTCGCTTTTTTCTTTTCCTTTTTTCATCAAGGCCACCGAGAGACTGAACAAAACTTTTCTCGTTTTTGCAGTTGTACACAGTCGCGAGAATTAGATTAATGTATCGTTTGAAAAATGTGCGTTGCGACGCGTTTAAGTATATCTTGAGTATATCGTACCTGTTTATAATAATCAAAGGTAAGATGGGTACGTTAATTGCTTTGTTACGGTGAAATATTTATTTTGGCTTATACGGCATTTTTAATCCGATGCCTATAATCGCGTGTTTTTACATAAAAACCCAAAAGTTCAATCTTCGGTAGTCGAGCAAGGACAGCGTCGCATAAAAGCCTCATTAAAACATTGGACGCGACGCTTAAACACGCGCGGCAACGTCTCATCGTTGCTCGAAACTTTACGCGCGCGATCGTACATCACATTGGACACCGATGCGCGTGCACTTGCCCTTAACCGCCAGAGGCCTGCCTGTAAAAATACTTTTAATAAATAAATACGTCTCGGCGATAAATTCTGAAAATCCGTTTGCTTTTGTAATTTGCGAGCGGGTCCCGAATGAGTCCAAGGTTAAAGCCGCGATCTCGATGGAAGACGCGCGCCGCGCACCGATTGTCTTACTCGTATAAGCGTATAGATGCCATGCCACGCGTCATTTGTGCTCGACAAAGTATATAAGAGGAAGACATAAACGTCAGGTGCATTGTACGAAGTGACGGAGGACAGCGGAGTCGTTTTTAATTTAGCAATGCCACCTCGAATGCCACGGTTTATATACCCGCGTCGTCGTGTGATTTGTGGGATATGCGCGGGCATCTCTGTAATCGTAAAGTGACAATGTCGAGATTGTAAGGATATATATTTTTTAAGCTTTGCCCGAGACTGTAAATTATTTAACTTATTACACTTACAGTTAATTCCTGGCATAAAATGTTTATGCTCAAAAGGTAGAATAATTTACATATCGTATAAAATATATTTTTTCTCTGTGTTATTTTTGTAAGTTCTTTGAAGAAAGCGCAATATTTCTGACCGTTAATAATCAGTTTAATCATAATTCAAGTATTTCGACGACTATGTGTAGAGTGAATAACCAAGATTTCCTTTGTGTTTCAGAATCGCAGAAACCCTCCACTAAAAGAAAACTCGAGGATCTACTTATTAATTATTATTTGTAAATTATATATAATTTTAATCATGAATTACAATTCAAATGACTTATTGAAACACTTTACTACATTAGATTTTTTTAAACATCGAGACATGTCCTTGTGGGCAGTAAAAAGGTAAAGTTAAAAGTGACGTAAAAAAGTAAAGCTTAATGCTTCAGCGGATATTTCTTATCGCAAAAACCGCGAGTATAACTGAATCGACATTGTATGTCGATGCATATATGTATATTAAAAAGAATGCAATAATTTTAGAGTTTCATAGGTAAAAATGATATCGAGATAACGATCCGATCGCTATACACTACTTCTAAAACTGAACAATAAACGCAATTCCCTAAATCTAAAATAACGGTATACCCCAAGAAAGCGATAAAAGACGCAGAGCCTCGGGATTAAACTGGAAACTCGCGCGGTAGAAGCTATACAAAATATCCACTTGCACTCATCGCGCTCGGATCTTGCGCAGCTTCCACGCACAGCCGTCCTTTATCTCCCAACATCGACGACACGGATAATTCCCCGCCGACGTTTCCTTCCCGCGCGCGCATGTACAGTGTACACGCACGGCCATATATGCTCTCGGTTGTATATGTACACACTGAGCGAGAGAGAGAGCGAGAGAGAGAGAGAGAGAGAGAGAGAGAGAGAAGGGGGCTAGAATAAGAGCTTGTATACGTTAAAACGGGGACCATGACCTGGGAGGTGGCGACTGGCCTTCGAGCGTCTCGACTATATGCAGCAGAAGAAACGCGCTGCAGCGGCAGCAGCTGCGGCTCTATACGCGCCGGCATTAGCGCAGGAGGAGAGCAGCGGCAGCGGCAGCGGCAAGAAACGCGCGAGGAAGATGCGACTCTCGCTCTGTGAGAGAGTGCAAAGATCCCTCAAGGCCGATCGAGGGCTCCTACTTTTCTCTTTCTCTCTCTCTCTCTCTCCCTTTTTACTCTCCATCTCCTCCGTGTGCCTCCACCTTCTTCTGCTTCTGCTTCTTCTTCTTCTTCTTCTTCGTCCTTGTCTTGCTAATGAGAGAGTAGAGAGACAGAGAGAGAGAGAGAGAGAGAGAGAAAAGAGAGAAATGAACTGCAAACAGAGCTTCTCTCCTGCATGTGTGTGTGTGTGTGCGCGCGGAGATACGATGCGAGAGCCTATAACTTATTGCGCGACGCGTCGTGTTGAGATCGGCCTGTGTGCACCTTTATAAGCTTCTATATATTTCTTGTCTCTTTTTTCTTCGACTACCGTCGATGTAGAGCAGAATTTCGCTGCGCGCGAGAACGACAGAACGACAGTGTATTCATATAGGGAGGCGATGCTCTAGAGTTTAAATGGATGACTTGGGCGCGGGATTTACACGGTTTCGCGCGCTAACAGTTAATAACGTATAATGATTGCGCAATTTATCAGCTTGTAAACTGTTATAATATTAATAGGCGAGATGTCGGATGGTTTTGCGGCGATGATGTTTACGGTCAAGATGGTTATGTAAAAAAAATAATGAATGCAAATAAATCAGGATCACCTGCTTAGAATGTCAACTTGCGAGATGGATTTTATTCGGATTTACGACGTGCCATCAACTCGATACGTGACATGTTCATTAACTTTATTTTATGACTTGTGGGAAATGAGTATTTATACGCGTTATTTGTTCTCGATAGAATTTCGGATTAGCGTATCGAAGATTAAAAAAGAACTTATCACGTGTAACCTATGTTATGTTGGAGTCGATCGGTTTTCCTCGCTTTGACTTACGTATGAAAGGTTTTAAGTATGTCAAACGTCATTCTCACCTGAAACAAAAAAAAATCATAATCATTAATATTGTTAAACATACTCTTCTTATGTAGAACATTTTAATTAACATTTAATTAAAAAAAACTTAGGTAAATAGATCTATAAATATAAATATGGATTTATACGTAATTGAGGTGTAAATTATATGATCTTATAGAATATTACCAATTAAAAGTAGTGTGAATTTTATTACAAAAAAAAATATATTATACTTTTCTAAAGAGAAAAGTATATCGACGCACTGTATCCAAACTTATTATCGGTTTCCTATTTGAAATCTATCTGGTTCGGCAAAACTAATAATAATGGGTTTCTTTCTAATATAATTATATTTTGCATTAGTACATAAACTAAGAAACAAATCGACAAAATAAACCTAAAGCAAGGAAGACAAAAATTATCTGACATCCGATAAATACACATATAGGTATATACAATTGCTACCAGTAACTACTTCCATCAGGTTTTCTCCACCTTACTTCTGGTCACACACGGTAAGGAGACATTTATGTCGCCTCTTTAATTGCAGGCACAAGTAGCTTCAGCTCGAGGTGTACCTTACCGGCAAGTAATTGATGTGGCGGAGCTACTGGCTGCTGGCTAATTTCTAGAGCCGACGCAACAGCTCACAACTACAGGGTATACCGTTTTAATGCAAAATGATAAATAACAGCTGCGTGAGTGTCTCTCCTGTCCTTAGACAGAGATTTGTTAAACGTTGTAAATATATTTCTGAATTTATTCAGTTTCTTTTCTTTTTTATTTCGCCAGGCTGAAAAGTACCGGTTTTTACGCGATAGATGCGATGCTAGCTATACGGTACGTTGCATATTTTACGATGATTTTATGATTATAATGCTAAATTTATTTTTCTAGTGGCTTATTTTTAATAATTAAAGAGTATAATATAATATGCTGCTGGTATTTAATTTTTCAAGTTATTTTTGGACGTCCAAGAAAGCAGTGTGTAGTACTCGGAGACACGAACATCACTTACTCATAAGTAATTATTCTTGATCATAAAGAATGTGTAATATGATATGTAAACTTGAAATCTAATTATAATTAAGGTATGTAACCGGTCACCTTAGCAAAATTTTGCTCGACGATACAACCATAAACAAATTTACACGAAACGATAAATTTCCTTGTTAATTTTCACAGAAATAAAGTATTTTCAATCGTACATTCGTATTTTACAAAATAAATAACTTGGCCGGACAAAAATGGGCTGTCCAAGTCCTTGGAATCATTACATAAACGTAAAACTCACGACACTCTTCAACCTCCACAATTCCTGGGCGCGTCAGTGCTTCAAAGTATGCAGCAAAATCGAAGCGAGCAGCAAGGATATATATATATCCCATACATCGGCGATCTTTCCGGTGTATCGTTCACCTCCGCGTAATTAGCGTCACTCGTCGAGAGTCGGCGCGTGAAAGATACGTCGGTAAAAAGTGCGCGACCGTTGAAAATCCAGCGGGTTTTACAAGGCAGACGCGCGTATAGCCGCCCTTATTCCTCCTCCTTCCTTTTTTTGCGCGACGCGTCACTCTCGGGAGGATTCTCTCCTCTGGACGGTATAGACGAGAGAAAAGCGGGAATTCGTGCCAGCGGCCAATTGGACGTGCATATTTCTACTTTTTACACGAGAGAAAATATTCCGCCGAATGGATGGTACACAAAGTGCCGTGAGCTGCTCGATATACCGATGTAGTTTTGTTGTAGGCTTTTGTATAGGCTGTTGGATGCATGTATTGTTTCGATTGTTGGGGAATCTGAGAAATGGATGCTTTTTCTGCTTTAACGGAGGGTGAATTCCAATGAGTGGATGCGAGTGAATTTGTAAGCTTAACAATTTGTGATTTTGTTTAATTTTTGTAGAAATATATTTTATAAACATTAACAATTATGAAATTAGTAGTTTTGCTAGTTTGCTTGGTTCATAAAACGATTATTGGTATATTGTCCTGCATTGCTTTGTAACTACATTTAAAACAATATACATAACAAATTGTGGAGCAAATTTTACCAATGGAAAAATAGCTGATAAGTGAAGAGTCTTGTCACGAAAATATCGCATTAAAATTGATACGATTTTTTTCCTTATTCGTTAAACTCGTCGTTTTCGTTGTCAAAGAATAGTGATTCATCAATTAGTAACTAAAACAAATTATGAATTACAATCAATCATTTGTTGATATTGCGTGTTTTTATCTTATCTATAATGTTAATTTATTTTTGATGGAAAATAAGAAAAAGTAAACCACGATAACAACTGACTATCGTAAAATGAAACTTTTTATTTTGTTTCTGTTTGAAATTTTAAGAAGACCATGAAACTGATTTGTTGTGTTGTTCACATTTTAACCTTTTGCAGCACTATAGTAGCCACCAAGATGTACTTAAAATTTTGAATTTTTTAAAGACTATAAATAATGCGTTTTCGCCCGATTTTTTTAATCGTATTTGAGGGGAATATTTATTTAATATTTTGTTGTATAAATAAATAAACAAATAAAAATCGACAGTTTCCCTTGAAAAAAGTGTGCCGTAAAAGGATATTGAAAGATAATTAATATCATACACATCGTATATCGATTCTATAACATCATCAATATTAGAGACAAAAAATGAGTTTCTATAGCGATTAAGATTTGAACATTTGAACGCGTGAAAATAAATAAAATCTCCGACATTAAAAACTATCTATAATTACTGTCAATTGAATCTTTAACATTGCTAGTGATTCGCTATGCATGGATTTGAAAATCAGATATTTTCTACCGACTTTTTCTCAACACTTAAACTCAATGGTAAATACTTTGTTGACATTCATGAAGGGGTTTCCCGTTATTCAACGAACTGAGATAAGAGCCATTCCGGGGTTCACTTGGCCGCCTTTCATTTTTTAAAGTAAGACGACGATACGTACTTGGCCATGCTCTCTAAATAAACAATTATCATTATTGTCACTCTGGCGTTTGGTCACCTGCAGAGATATAAATAGAATCTAATTGGAGTATGAGGAAAAGTCGAAGATAATATTGGCCTGTCAGTTCATAATAAATATCGATGCAGCCTTTTGTTGTATTTCATAGTACTCAATTTAGCGTAAGAATTACGTTACCCTACTGTGCAATCAAGTGATACCAAAAAGGTGTTTCTTGTGCGATTAAGTTTACGCGCTACATTTAACTAGTGACAGAAGTACGAATTGTGATGACAGTAAAATTAAAACTAAATTTTGAACGCACTTTGAACACAAATACTTGTCGTATCAACACTCATTTCATTATATTCGTTATACATTATATGTTATAAAAAAATATAATTGTAAATGTCCGATGCAGTTTTAGCTGTACTATAAGATTGAAATTTATGCGCACTCTCGAGTTCGAAAACGACAGTGTAAGTGTAGTAGTTGATATTCAAATAGTATACTTTGTTATAGCATATTGCGTATTACTTCGGGATCGCAGGAAGTGCATATCATTTTATTATCGTTGATTGTGGGATAATTCTGATAAATATCTGTGATTTAAATGAAATATTAATACGAGGATAAATAAATTGTTTTTGCAGTAGACTTAGATGACATTGATAACCCAATAAGGAATAAAAAAGTTCGAGGGAATATCCAGTGCAATAAGTTGACTGGTGTATGTAGGTTGAATGTAGGTCGATATACGTTACCTACATTCATCTTTCTCGTTGTTTTCATCAACATTCGTTTATAAGACCATAACGTAACTCCAAATGTATGTTAGAACTGGTTAAAGTAACGCACTTACTGTTCTAACTAGTTTTTTCGTGAAAAAATTCTAACTGAAATTCATTCTTTTGCAGTGTTGCATATTCAAGGAGGCAGATGATGGATTTTAAAAAAGTTGAAATTTCTGACTCAAAATTCGAAGTGTAGTGTAACACCAGTTTCATGTTATCGAATGCTAGAGAATGCGGAAATATTTTACGGCATAATTTAAAAAATAATACTTCAAATCACGATGATGAAATAGGGGAGGAGTCAGGGTTTGCAGACTAGATTAGCCTAAGTTTGGAAGTGAACATTTTAGATCGGTAACGATAAAACCATATCGCATAGAGAACTCCTCCCGATCATTCCACCTTCAACCTGCAGCGAAGTCAATTCTCAGTTTGGAACAGCAGGTGAATTAAATTTTTCACATTGATAAAATAAATTAGTAGATCATTGCTTTTACAAATAATAAACAGATAAAACTAGGTCCTTATGTTTTTCTTTTTGTATATTCTTAGATATAGGACAGGGGTGCCAGTTGTTGTGACTGTAAATAAAAAACGGAACCACCACCAATATCATTATGGACACAGCGGAAAAGACAGCAAGTAAGGCCAGAAAACAAACTTACTTTGCAGATGAGAAAATACAAATTCCAGATACCGACGATGTAAGTTGTTTTAGCATTGTATACTATGACTTAATGTTTAAGAAAATTATAATACAAACATAATGGACCATTTTAATTGACTAATTTTAAATTATAACAATGAACAAATTAAGATCAGATTTTCTTTCTTCAGTATAAGACAATTTTATAAAATGAAAAAGTAATTTACAATCGCGTTTACAGGCATCGTTCAGCTTTAGAAAATTATGGGCTTTCACGGGACCGGGTTTTCTAATGTCCATAGCTTTTCTCGATCCTGGAAACATAGAATCTGATTTGCAGGCTGGAACAATAGCAAGGTACAAGGTAAATATCATTTTCCGACAATTATAATTCAACAATCACGGCAACAATTGAAATTCCTCGTTCTCCGTTTTCGAGAATTTTCACACGCTTTAAAATGATGCATCGCGTTGCAGTTATTATGGGTACTTCTAAGTGCGATATGTATGGGACTGATAATGGAGAGGCTCAGTGCTCGGCTTGGCGTCGTTAGCGGCTTGCACCTGGCTGAGATGTGTCATCGGCAATTCAGGACATTTCCTAGGATACTCTTGTGGATCATGACCGAAATTGCCATAATTGGTAGCGACATGCAAGAGGTTATAGGCACAGCCATTGCTATATATCTTTTATCGAGTAAAGTGTAAGTATACTATCTCTCTATGATGATGTTCTCTAGAAATGGCATAACGAAATATTGTTATTGTAATATTGTTTTTACTTCAATTCTAAATCACATTGTACATAAAAAAAATCTCATACGCATTATGAATTCTTTGCATTATTAGTCCAATAATTTGAAAGTATTTTATTCACTTGTTTACAGAGTTCCTCTGTGGGCAGGGGTTATCATTACAATTATAGACACCTTTACATTTTTATTCTTCGATAAATACGGTCTAAGAAAATTGGAATTAATCTTTGTATTTTTTATCGCCGTGATGGCTGCATCCTTTGGATACCAGGTAATGTATATCATCGATAATAATATTATAAATTATATTACCTATATTAACTTTGAATATTTCTATTGCAGTATGTGCTAGCAAGTCCTCCGCAGGATGAACTTTTAAAAGGAATGTTTATTCCGATGTGTCAAAATTGCGATACCAGAGCCTTAATCCAAGCAGTGGGAATCGTCGGAGCTAATATACAACCCCATAATTTATATCTCTACAGTGCACTCGTTAAAGTAAATTAACAAATTAATTATTTTTTGAAGCATTCTAATTAAAAGCAGAATACTTTTAATTTATCGAAGTGCACTTTTATTTATAGTCAAGGGACGTAGATCGAAAACAACCGAGCAAAATTCGCGAAGCAAATATGTATTATTTCGTCGAAGCAGCAATTGCTTTGTTCTTCTCTTTCCTTATAAACTTATTCGTAATGGCTGTTTTTGCGCATGGATTGTTCGATAAAACTAACTCAGATGTGGTAAGTATCGTGTATAAATAATTTCATTATTACTAGTAACTTGCCCGACTCTTTGATACTATCAAAATGATCAAAGTTTAAAATATAATTATAAGATCATTAAAATTGTTTGTGCATTTAATAAAGAAAAAAATCATTTTTATCAGTATTAGATATTAATATTTGTCAATTGTAAAGGTAATTGTTAACATGGAAATAGAATGATCAAACAATCAATACATAAAATGTAATATGTATTAAGCTAAAAAATAAATATTTTTTACAGTTTGAAATTTGCGAGAACAACGATTTCACCCTAGGAATGGAGGAAGTCTCGGTAAGTAAAATCCTCTCGGCTAAAAAGAATGCACGCATATAAAAAAAAGTACCAAACATTATTCAATATTTCAGAATAACAACGCAACCTTCGAAGCGGATCTCTACAAAGGCGGTATATTTCTGGGCTGTCAGTACGGTTTCGCAGCCCTGATAATCTGGGCGATCGGTATCCTGGCCGCAGGACAATCCTCGACGATGGCCGGAACCTACGCTGGCCAATTCGCTATGGAGGGTTTCTTGAACCTTCAGTGGCCGCGATGGAGGCGAGTTCTGCTGACTCGATCCATCGCCATCGCGCCGACCTTCTTCATCGCTTTTTACAGCGACATCAACCAACTGACCGGCATGAACGACATTCTGAATGTCCTCATGAGTCTGCAGTTGCCTTTCGCAGCTTTGCCGCTTATAGCGTTTACCAGTAGTGTCTACATCATGGGAGATTTCAAGAACGGGATGTTAGTAGCCTCTTCTACCGATTACCTGGAAAAGTTTTCATTGATTTTATAATGTATAATGGGTTCTTGCAGATTCAACAAGGTCGTTGCCACTGTATTGTCGCTTTTCGTGATAGCGATCAATGTCTTCTTGGTGACGCAAACTTTGTCCGAAGCGGTTGCTAACGATTTACCTTACAGTACGGAAATAATAGTTGCGATCGGTATACTGGCTGTACTTTATCTGTTGTTCTGTGCGTATCTTCTTATCTATTTGGCCATTGCTATGGGAGCCACTTCTTTCAACAAATCGCCGGTAAGCTTCGATTAAATAATGATGTATCGCGGTAATCATTGAATACGTGTTTAACAGTGAAATTATTTTGATTTTGTTATAGATAATTGCCAAGTACGTTACTGGTCCTGTACATAAATGAAATTGAATGGTGGGTACAACTGGATAAAAAAAAATGAGTAAACGGTGTGCTAACGGTGTCCAACATATCTGTTTTTATATATATACTATCAGATTATATATTAAATTACTACTATATAATGTATAGATATATATATTATGCCTAAATACGTTAGCAATTTTATAAAATAATTACAGTTGGAGATTAATCAGTTCCTTTGTACAGAAATAATAGTCAAAACATAATTTACACGACCTTTTATATATGAATTTATACATGTACGTGTATTAAGTTATTAGATTATACGAACATATTTCAAAATGTACAAATCTTTAATTTTTTTATTAAATATTACCAAAGTTTTATTCTTTTATACTTTACTTTTTTACACCAATCCAGAAATTTAACTAAGATACAGCGCCGGACGAGTATAGTTGCGATGTTTACGGTTTCATACTTTTTTCGCTCAATTTTCAATATTTTAACATTTTGTAAGTTGAACCAAATTCTGTGAACTACAAAAATTTTAAAATATAAAAAATTCAATGACAAAAGTATGAAACTGTAATCGTCGGTAACTGTGCTCCTCCGGCTTCCCATTAACAGTCTCATCGGAGATCAATTAACAGAAAGTTTAGGCTGTAAAGTTTTATTCTAGCATAGTCTTTATAAAATTACTCTAGTTACATTGGTTTCAAAATATGTGTAGATAATCATTATATTATTAATGACCAGAATGATAGATTAAATATTAATTATACCTGCATAACAACAAATTGGATAAGGTCCACTCGGAGACTCGGTAGACTCGGAACTTACTATCCACATTTAAATCGTGTACATTGCATATACAATTTTTATTATGATCGAAAAAAAAACTTTTGTTTCAAATTGTTTCAAACAGTCTAATTATTTTGTGGACTGGAGAAATAAGCTCAATCAAATGATTCGCATCGTTAGCGGTTTCCTCTCAGATACACCATCTTCAGGATTTCCCGTTTTCTTCGAATTCTATCCAATCTACATTTTTCCTCTAAATATGATGCATATTTTTTTCTACGAGAAATTGTGTATTAATCAAACGTTCTCATGTAAAGAATCGTAGTTGGACCAGAACAAACAAATAAAATTCCTATTTCTCATTTTATCACACATTTATTTATGCATAGAATATGAATTATTTGAACCTAAGCTGCAACTAATAATTTATAAGTTCCTTACTCGCGGCCCCTCGTTATTTTTCACCCGACGAATCAGTTTATTTTCTATAAATATATCCAGAAGTTTGAATTACTCAGGCGACTTTTTTGTACCGCGTCTCCCCTGCAGTTCCGATCCGTCAGCAAAGATAAGTCCGCGCGCCGAGTCGAAGAGAGTGGGAGTCGGGAGAGCTGGGGGCTCGGAGATTAAGAGCGAAACGCACCGGTGACGACGATATTACACTTTTTATACATTCCCGCAGTCTCGCGCGGCCTCCGTATTTGTAAATAAATAATAGTCATACCCAGAAGAAGTGTACGGTTCCGTGCACATCTGCGTGGCGGCGCTAGGTTACGGTTAAATCGGACTGGCACGGGTTCGCCGTTCGCCCTACCTCACTGGCAATCTCTTACTAATCTTTGGTTATACTTTGGCTACGAGGCTGTTTAGTCACGGGGAACTTGACGCTCCTTCAAGTGCTATTATTGTTGAGCATGCATTAGTGCGGGTGTATAGTGATCGCTAAACTGGGTGAAAAGGTTCTTATCTATATAGGTAATCGGACTAATTATTCACATGGTGGCTGTGTATTAATGTTTTGCATGTTATAAAATTGAAAAGTGCATTGGTTGCAATTATTGACATATTTTAGAAATTGAACGTTTTTTGAGGCCAAGGAAATCTCGCAGTAGTATTGATAAATTTTATGCTTTACTCTTTCTGTTTACTAGGTGTATTTAAAGTTATGAGTTGTTGGTTAACGAAGATCTAGTTTGTGAGGGCATAATGTAAAACGGAGTTTCTTTTTACTGGAAATTTATGTTTCGTACAAACAAAGTGTATAATCAGTGCAATAATAAGACAGCTGATAATGTTTAAACTATATGTATACAATTGATACTTCAAAGTATTTAAAAATGAATTTATTCGAATTAATGTTTCCTTTAAGCGTTTGTCTGAACATTTTAATATAAAGTAACTGCTCGCGTTGTAAAAATTATACTACTTAAGCATGTTCTGGCTATACAATCTCTGCCAAAAGTTAATGATTTCCGATTGGTGCGAATCATTCAATGCGCAAAATTAATTTCTGACTATCAAATAGTAAATGATCAATAAAGACTCATTTACCGATTTTAAATTTTGAAAGCTTATATTGTTTATTTGCTGTAATGACTACTTATGCTACGGAAAAGTTCGTACTTATGTCACGCAGTGCTATCAAATTGATTTACCTAAAGATCCTGATTAGCCTCCTGAACATTAACAATATGTAATTGGGAATTCATATACAAGTAGAGAATTTTAAAAAAATATTGAATCATAACACCCTTGCATTTGTTGGCTTTACTGCAAATTTCGATAAAATGTTCGGTAAAGATTCTTATATAATACGTATATGTGATCAAATATATCACAATGCATATATGCACTACATCCAAATACGGTTAATTATTGATAATTTACAATGAAGAAGCTAATAAAAGTCAATTTCATAAATTCAAATATTTTACTTTATTAAAACCATGAGCTACATCTGCACGTCGACGCCGTGAGAAACGGGCAACATTCTCTATAATGAATTAAATCATTTTAAAGAAAGGCAAACGTAGAAAGGCTAACTATTGGTCGGTAAGGCTTTAACCGTAAGGAACTAGTGTCCCATTACCGGTCATTTTTCGATAACCAAAAAATTCGGTCGGTAAAGCAGAAATCTAGTGACCCATTATCGGCCATTTTTCGATAACCCAAAATCTTGGTCGGCAAGGTAAGTTAATGATCCACGGGCGCGCACACACGCACACACACCAGTTAAATATATACCAGAACAAAATAAAAAAAGGTCGTAACAAAAGGACACAGCAATACATTAAAAATCTTTAATATTTTAAATATTTTAAATTAAAATATAGTGTAAGATAAGATAAGATTTTAGATTTTGGACTTGTGTAAGCATAAAAGTTTTCTTGTGACTTTAAATAAAAGTCCTAGGCCAAAATTAAAAGTGATACAATTCAGCAAATAACTTTGTGTTTTTAGCATTTATCCTTTTATCAAATATTTAGTCAGACAAGTCTTAATCAATCATATCAATTTCAATCATAAATCATTTATATACGTGAGTAATAGAAGAAATGATAAGAAGTCCAAACGCATACGATAGATAGTTTGAACTGTATTTTACTGCTTTTGACGACACTTTTAACCCGTTAAGGCCGAGGATATGAAATTATTGAGTAATCGTTCCAAAACTCAGGTATAGAAATTATTTTTCGCTAAGAATTAAGGAAATTATGTTATAAAATTATTTTCATGTATTTTAGCTTTTTTGTGGTCTATAGTGAGCTTACGATAACTTTAGCCTACGCGAGAAATGGAAAGTATATTGTGATTTGATCCTTCGTTTGATATTATGAAATTTTGAGATTATTGTACAAAAAATCCAAAATACTGAAAAATGTAAGGGACTCCTACAAGGACCCCGACGGCACTATAACGGGTTCATAAAGCTTAACTTAATTATTTTAATCAAGCAAACTTCCTTCATTTACAATTTCGCCGAACCATTTTATCTGTTTC
This sequence comes from Megastigmus dorsalis, assembly GCA_900490025.1. Lineage (NCBI taxonomy): Eukaryota > Metazoa > Arthropoda > Insecta > Hymenoptera > Megastigmidae > Megastigmus > Megastigmus dorsalis. The sequence goes on from UELU01147176.1 coordinate 79,482, forward strand.
ATTACCGGGTAGAGAAGTCATTCTGCAGACGATATTTAAACGTTCTGCGTAACGTGTATGCACGCCCGCACATTATCATGAGATCCTGTGTTTTTCCTGATCGCTGACTCATTAGGGGATTTTGTGTTGGCGCGTATAGCGCCTCTTTCTGCCGGTGTGATAAACTCGCGCGTGCAGGTCTCGTTCTCGTGATTCTTTTCTTCAGTTGCAGCCAGTGAGGCTGTGACGCGAGATCCTCAATAGACGCTTTGTCTGAGCGGTGTACGCGTACCTTCCTCCTGCAGCTGTTATTTATCGCGCGGGGACTATCAACTTCGTCATCTGTTACTTTTAGTCTGGCATTGTTTAAATGCTGCTAACGACAAGTTTTGAAAAATCAATTGTACTTGTGGCTGTGCACAAGTTATAATTTTATAGTTCTTTAAGTGAAAGTGATGATTTGATTAGCTAGAACGAATTTCAAGTTTATAGTTAGTTAAAATGTCAGTAAAAATGAGTGAGTTGGAACAATTTTGCAAATGTATCTAACAGGCAATAGAGGTGAAAATACGATATTTATGCTGCTTATCTAATCGATGGAGTAGAACAATGTGCCGCAAAACACAACAGGCCATCTACAACTAAATCGAAATAGTGTCACGAGATAAACTTATTTCATAAATATTATCTTGAAGTGTCCAGCCGCTGTAGTTGCCATACCCCTTATCGCGAAATATTCCAAGGTTGCGGTCGTTTCCGGTATGACACGCTCACCTTTTCCATCATTACTTTGTGCAATGATTTTATTCAAATCATTAGCTCGGAATCTAAATTGCTTTCTAGGTATATTATTTCAATACTGATCAATAAATTATGGACCGCATAATTTACTAGCTAGCGTACAAAAGTAAAGTTTCGGTGACGTTTTTTCTATTATTAATCAGCATAAATAGAATGATCGTGGCTACTAAAGATTTCTCAATATTCGAGAGATCACGATATTAACAAATTTAAGTTAAATTTTTAAACACACGGAGAGAAATTGTCTCAGAAACTTACCCGACCTTATTTATGCTAGAACATGAGTTCGAATCCACATCTCGGTAGTTCTTTTTTTGAAAATATTATTTATTTAAAACATATTCTTT
>UELU01147176.1:80628-115894 GCA_900490025.1 Megastigmus dorsalis
CTAAATTGCTTTCTAGGTATATTATTTCAATACTGATCAATAAATTATGGACCGCATAATTTACTAGCTAGCGTACAAAAGTAAAGTTTCGGTGACGTTTTTTCTATTATTAATCAGCATAAATAGAATGATCGTGGCTACTAAAGATTTCTCAATATTCGAGAGATCACGATATTAACAAATTTAAGTTAAATTTTTAAACACACGGAGAGAAATTGTCTCAGAAACTTACCCGACCTTGTAAGTAATGGGGGGACAGACTCTGTAAATGGACCTTTTTGTTATTTCTTTGATAGTTTTTATTCTTTGTTTATGCATTATTTAATGGTCTTAAATTTTATAAAATAGTATAGTAAAATCCGTTATTTATGCTAGAACATGAGTTCGAATCCACATCTCGGTAGTTCTTTTTTTGAAAATATTATTTATTTAAAACATATTCTTTAAATTGTACAACCAAATAAAGTCTAAATTAAGTAATAAATTAATTAATTAAATGTGATTAATAGAGAAAATAAATTTTTAAATTTCGATTCTAGCATTGCTATAGGCTTCTGTAATAAAAATTACTATACTTGTATTCTTTCCTAAACTGCTAGTTGGTCCCCAATTTAATAAATAATATAGTAATTTTTCCAGAACATTTTTAGAATCTTTTCAAGAGAATTTCTCTCCATGCAATTATATCAATTCGTTTAAATCACTCATTTTTGAACAATTTTTTGTATAAATCCTAACGATTAAATAATGACTCTTTTAGTTGAATTCAATCATGATGGATAAATGAACTTGATTGAAGTGCAACTAAACAAAGAAAGCACACCCCTTCAACTTATTGGATCTATAACAAAGGAAAACACCTGAAAACACCACGAAAGTAACAGTGTCCCACATATAAAATGTCTGTACCACATGAAAATAGTCTTCTTGGGATACTCCAAGAAGACGATGTATCTAACGCCTCGCAAGAAAGTACACCACCTGCTGCAAGACGAGCAAAAAATGTATCCGATTCACCACCGGTACCGAAGTTCCTTGGGATACTCGAAGAAAATAGTGTAGGCAGTACTACAGAGGACGACGATCCACTTGCGCGAAATCAAGATGATGATAAGCCCGGAGTACACAGTGCGGGACATGATGCCATTCGCGAAAGTCTTCAAGATAGCTTTCCCGTTGATACGTATTTCTCCGATGAAAAAATTCAAATCCCTGAAGTCGAAGAAGTGAGTTTTCATTCTATGAATAATAAAAATTTATTTTTAATGTCATTTGAGAATAACTCGCTATACAATTAGTCATATACTCACATGAGACCGTTTTAAATACTGAAACTCTTAGTTAAATATTGTATTCTGTCAGAATGAATCATGTCAAAGATATACGTATATTTCAAAATATTTTGAAAGTTTAAAAATTGTTTCTTTTGTAACCTATTGGTAAAGTGACATATTAGAATCTTAGTTAAATGGAACATACTCAAGCTTTTAAAATCAACACAAGCATGTAATTATTATTTTATTTCTTTTTCAGAAAATATTTAGTTTTAGAAAATTATGGGCTTTTACAGGACCGGGTTTCTTAATGTCAATAGCCTTTTTGGATCCTGGAAATGTAGAATCGGACTTGCAGGCTGGAGCCATTGCAAGATATAAGGTAAATAAATAACAAATTACGAATCAATTGCTTACTATAAGATATTAATTTAGGTAGTTTTACTAATTTAAAAATGAAAATAATATTTTTTGTCGCAAAATATAGAATGTGTCCTTTTTACACAAACTAATAACTATAATTAATGTAATTTTAGTTACTATGGGTGCTTTTAAGCGCGACCATACTAGGACTAGTGATGCAAAGACTGAGCGCGAGATTGGGAGTAGTCACAGGCTTACACTTGGCCGAGGTCTGCTATCGACAATTTAACAAAACTCCTAGACTACTTTTGTGGATCATGACAGAGATAGCTATTATTGGTAGCGACATGCAGGAGGTCATAGGCACTGCCATAGCTCTATACCTATTAACCAGTAAATTGTGAGAATGCGATATAACGATTAAAAACGTTCGTCTCCAAGCCTTACGGAACAGAGAAGTTTAACGAATTAAAACTTTTTGATTTATTTGCGAATAGGTTGCCTATCTGGGCGGGCGTTCTGATTACGATTCTCGACACTTTTACATTTTTATTTCTGGATAAATACGGCCTGAGGAAGTTGGAGCTTCTATTTGGCTTTTTCATAACTGTCATGGCCGTGACATTCGGTTACGAGGTAATAAATCTAAATGTACATATATAGACGATGGATTATAATCGATGCTTAAAGCAAAATTAACCTTTCGCGTAATTTATATTCCAGTACGTGGTAACGGCACCGCCGCAGGGCGAAGTGATGAAAGGATTGTTTATACCCTGGTGCAAGAACTGCAACACCGCGGCCTTGCTGCAAGCTGTGGGCATCATAGGAGCCAACATACAGCCGCACAATTTGTATCTGCACAGCGCACTTGTCAAAGTAAACAAAAATACTGGTAAAAGTAAAAGCTAGTATATCCGATAGAAGCGATATTACTTCGATTTGAGCTAATTTTTTTTTTTTTTTTTTTTTTGTGAAAATTCAAAATTGCATTAATTATTAAATGACATGTTTTCTCAATATTCTCAATTATATTTGGGACTTCCTAGTCTCGAGACATCAACCGCCGAGACGCGAAGAAAGTTCGAGAGGCCAACAAGTATTTCTTTATCGAGGCTTCGATTGCATTGTTCATATCTTTTCTAATCAACTTATTTGTCATGTCGGTTTTTGCGTATGGACTATTCGAAAAAAAGAATGCAGATGTTGTGAGTACTGCTAAATACTAAATACATTTTGGCACCATTGAAACCGTCGTACAAACTAACGTAAAAATTTCTTTTTTTTAGTACGAAATTTGTGCGAGCCATAATTTTACCATAGGAACGGACCTTTTCAAAGTGAGTATTCCTCAATAACAAACTATATTTTGTATTTATTATTTATAAGTAGAAACTGTTATTGATCTCTATTTCATGCGGCAAGATTTATACCAATAAATCTTATTATGTTTCTACTCTTAATTTGAATGTAAATGTAAATGTGTCCACCTCAGAATAACAGCAAGCCGTTCACTGCCGATCTTTACAACGGAGGCGTCTTTCTCGGCTGCCAATTCGGCTTTACAGCAATGATAATTTGGGCGGTTGGTTTGCTGGCCGCTGGACAGTCATCTACCATGACAGGAACATACGCCGGCCAATTCGCTATGGAGGGTTTTCTAAATCTGCAGTGGCCGCGGTGGAAGCGAGTCTTGTTAACTCGATCCATCGCTATTGTGCCTACCTTCTTCGTAGCTTTCTACACGAGTATCGACAAAATGACGGATATGAACGACATTCTCAATGTCCTTATGAGTCTCCAGCTGCCATTTGCTGCCCTTCCAACGATCGCCTTTACCAGTAACAAGTACATCATGGGGGAATTTAAAAATGGGATGTTAGTATCATTTTCATTTTTAACGTCAGAAAGTCGTATTTTTATTTTTAATGAAAACCTTTTACGTTACTTTGTTTCAGGTTCAATAACATTCTCGCTACGCTTTTGTCATTGTTTGTGATAATTATCAATATCTACTTAGTGTCCTTGACAGTTTCGGATGCTATTAATAATGGCCTATCCCACATTCAAGGAGTAATAATTACCATCGTTGCTATATTAGCTGTACTGTACGTTATATTTTGTCTGTATTTAATGATTTATCTGGCTATTGGCATGGGAGCCACGTCACTGAGACGATTCGAGGTGCGCTTTTACTCCTAATGACTAATTTAAATAGTACATTGCAATAAAACTTACTGTTATTTATATTCTATTTTTATTCCAGTTCATCAACAATCACATTCGAGGACCTATCGAAAGAAGCCTTGGGATAGAAGCCATCAGTCCGATCCAATAAATGTGTTCTAAAGAAATTTTAGATATTTACAGAAAGTTATACAGTCATTGTCAATAGTTTCTTTATTGTTTCATTAAAACACTAATAGCAAGTATCGAAGCAAAACAAAAAATACATTATACGTATACGTATTAATATTGAATATATTGAATATTGAGTTCAATAGATTTTATTAAAAATAAGATTTGATTATTAGCAATCAATTAAAAAATAATGATATTTTGATACACGACAAAATTGAAACAGAATAAATGAATTGGATTGGATAAAAAAATTTGTCATACAAGAACGAAAAACGAAATTGAACCATAAAGCTACATCACTGTGATACTGTTTTTATACATAAATATCTATATTACATCAGATTGTAATAAAAAATTAATTATTTATAAATTAATATTTATATACTCTTAAGAAGTCTTTTTGACCTGTGCCTTTTTAGATTGAAATTAAAATTATTGCGTGATAAAATATAACCGAAATTGATAATATATTTAGTTGACAATCCATAACATTAATATTAATAATGTCGCAAGCTTTTAAAGAAAAAAATCCAAGCGTGGAGAGCAAATAATAGCAGTGCGATAATATTTTGAATGCAAGTTTCAAAATTCCATTAAAGTAAAGGCGAAGAATTAGTGAATAAAATAATAATTTAAAACCGAAATCTTACCAACGTACATACATCGAATGGAGGCAACATAAATTGTGAAAATTGAGGCATGAGCGAGTGCCTTTATGTTCGAAAATTTCTTTTCCCGATATTATTAAAACTTTTCGGTAGTTTCTCCTCAACCTGGTCTTTCACAAACGACACCCAAATAGTCGCCTCGACGCAAAGTCTGGGCAGATCCCTCGCTCGTTCGAAGTTTGCTCGCATCGTGCGTAACCGAAAGGACAGGAAGTAACGGCGACGCTCAATCTGTCGAGCTCACGATCTATATATATATATATATATATATACGCGCATATACATAGAGGAAGGACGTCCGAAAGAGGATAATGATTTACATCTACGTGCATCCTCCTTACTTGGGACATCTCCTCTCTCGGTCGCTCCGTTAAAATGTTACCCAGGCGTCGCGCCATGAAATATTAATGGACCGTGACCGCCGCGGCGATGTACTTGACGCGGGCCGATCTAGCATTATTATAAAACGCGTCATGGCGTACTCCCCGGTAATAACCATTGACGTCTTCCCTTGACGAATTGTCCTCTCCCAGCGTTTCCTTCATTGAATTTATGAATACATAAAAGACCGCTCGCGCACGTAAGTCGGTGGTGGGTATGACGCTGAAACGCTTGCGAGGGTGGAAATTCAATCGAGGTATAGCGCGTCGCGTCGGCAAGTGTGTGCATACATTTTATGAAAATTGACCGACTTGCACGCACGTGAAAGTAGTTTATCTTTTGTGTTCGGCTTCGTATTGCTTTACGTTTTCGTTTCTATGGCATATAACGTATATTATTTCGAACAAATATAAAAGAAACGAACAAATACAAATATAAATGTTAAATATTATTTATATAAGAATTTCTTTGTGCTACTATCGCGGCCAAGAATGTATACGAACTAACAGTAATACTTGGTCGTCGAGTAAATCGAATGTCAAAATATACAAGAGATTTAATTCCCTCAAGAAAAATACATGTTAAATTAATAATTAACGTCATGAAAACTGAGAATATAATCTTTCGAGTTTCGAGCGAGTCCATGCGCGATACTGCTAACATCGTATCAAATGGATTCACTCGTATATATATATATATAAACACATTGCATCCGCGGCCAACTATCAAATTGAACGCGCAAAAAGGCCTCGGCGCCTTACTTCGAAGCTAAATAAAGCGCGGCGATCTCGCCATTTGATTCGAATCTCTATCTTTCTCTCGGAACGTCGCGGCTCCATAACTATTCGTCAAAACTCTTTACGACTAAATAAAATTGTATCATTAGCATTCTGGTATCATCCGCCGTACGTGGCACGAAAACTCTTGACAAAAAGAGGCAAGAGCGACGTGCAATCGAGTATAAGTGCACCGTATATACCCGAGAGAGAGAGAGAGAGAGAGAGAGAGAGAGAGAGAGAGAGAGAGAGAGGCTGCGAGGAGAGACTCGCCGAGATCCCGCAGGGCGGTGATTACACGGCAGGCCGCTGTGCTGGCCAACAGTTACGGCAATTACCATTGCAGGAGTGAGAGAGAGAGAGAGAGAGAGAGAGAAGAGTCGAGAGGAAGGAAAGGACGAGCACTCGGGGAGATGGTGGAAAGAAAGAGGGAAGATGGACGGATGGAGGAGCAGGACAAAGAGAGAAGCTGACAATGAGGGATCGACAGAAACACACCGCGAACGGCAACATTCGCTGATGGAAGAACAATATTGTGGTAGACAAATTTTTATGACTCCTAGTCTTTTTCTATCCTGGCTTGGCTAACTCTTGTACTTTTTTTATTTTATTTGTGTATTACAATCGAAGTTCGATCTGTAAATGTTTTTTTTCTTTACTGCGAACTTTTTATGTTTATTTGGCAAAAATTCGTTTTAAATCATTTTGCAGATATTGCAACTTTTTTTAATTTATTATAGCATCTGATAGGTAGATAAGAAAACATAATTTTATCCAAAGATTTAGAAAATTTGGTTTTATCTTGGGTATTTACGTTTAATAGCTTTCATTAATTATTTATATAACAGTATAAAAATCGACCCGCTTTCATAATTAAAATATATTTTCTTACTATTAAACACACGTACACCTAATGTGGTATTTCGTTTATTTGTATGCACTGCACATGGGTACTTAAATTTTTTTCTTTTTTTTGCATAACTCAAATTATAATAGTACATATGCAGCGTGCATAAATTATACTTCATTCGTTACAAACGTGATGCGATGATAGATCAATGCGAGATGAAGTCGAGACAAAATCAAATGAGAAGCCGCAATATATTCTTTTATCTTAAATTTATATGCAAAATAATAATAACAATATTGTTAAGAATAAATTTTTACGAAACTACTCTTCTTTTTCCTCTAAATTACAGCTTCGCTGTAGCACCACGAAGAGAAATTACTCGTACAAAACAAAAAGATAATAAAAATCCGGTTATAAATAATTTATATTGAGACCGTGAATCGTTTATTCAATTGATTCTAACTATTCGAAGTAGAATAAATGTAGGGGTTACGCGATCTCGCCTTCCATCGAATATAAAAAATATCATTCTTTAAGTCGTCTATAACACCCAGATCACATGAGATTGTGCCAAACAAGTAAAAATAAAAAGAAAGCACGAAATCGTCCAGGAATCACAGACGAAATAAAAAGTAAGAGCAAGGCAAATTTCAATCTAAGCGCATCTATAAGCTGCGTCTTCGTGCCATTCCGCGCGAGGACGACGTATATGCATATGCGTGCGAATTGGTTTTATTTCCGGCTGTTCGGTTGAGCGAGCGAGTCAAGCTCATACATTATACGCCAGGCGTGTCGCATCTCTCTCGCGTGCAGCCTCGGGGACGATCCGCGGCAGTCGAGAGCGCGCGTTTTGACATAAGGCGAAGTCATGAGGAAGTGAATCTTTGGCGGATTTCACGTGTCGCGCGAGACGATTGCGATGCGCTGTGCATATGAATTATGCGCCATCGCAGCTCGGTGAAACTGCACACGATATTCCATCCCGCTGCAGTGAAAACGGTTCTTATGATACTTGGTTTTTTCTTCGCTCCGACTGTACAGCGGTACGTAACGTTGGGATAAGATTCTGCTCGGGGTGGTATATGTGTATATATATGTATATATCCTGCACTGCCGGATGATTAAGAAACTTATTTTCCGGCCGCGAAAACCGTAAATCAGAAAGGAATCGCACTCGATTGCCGATTATAGTCGAACGAAACGAACTGCCACCGATCCTCGCGGTTTCTTCTATACGCGTATTCCGAAGCACAGCGGAAAGCGACTATTGTCCGATATCCATAGCTGCAGGAAACCAATCCCCCCTGGCTTTTTTCCGTAAGCGCGCAACAATTTACCGATAGGCCGCAAAGTATATAGAGCCTCGCAGCATCCCAGGAGGCATAAATATTGTAATCGGGAAAAATATACAAGCTGCTGCCGTATAGTATAATCCGAGCGTGCAGTGTATTCGCCCCGCGCTGAAAATTCCAAATCGCCGACACATCCGAATGGTGAGCTTGTGCTGCTGTTGCCGTTGCTGCACAGGCTAAATAATCGGTCCACTCTGTGTGTGTATGTGTGTGTACGACTGCCCAACGGCATTGGTGCTTTCTGCTCGACTGGATTCGAATTCTCCGGATGAATGGCGTGTACCATATATATATACACATTATAGAGGCTATACGCGTGGCTCGCGATCGGGCCTTTGATCAAAGTCCAAGCCCTAACGGTTCCCCCAGTCCTCTCTCTCCAAGGCTTTAAATATTTTCCTGACTTTTTGCCCGCCGCCATCTCTCTCTCTCTCTCTCTCCCTCTCTCCCTCTCTCTCTCTCTCGACTTTTCGACTCCTTTTACGCCGCGCGGTGAAAAATATATCGTTTGGCGCTTATGGCACACGCAAAATCGTGTGCGCGCGGCTTATCGGTCGCCTTATACAGCCTCTGTATGTAGCTGTAAATAATCGCGCGGACCCCTACCGAGAATCTAAACTCGTGATACAGTTATATGCATCGAGTGTGCGCGGGAGAGCCTATGTATAAATAATTTTATTGACACCGACCGAGTGGCCGCGTACTTCCGTTCCGCAGCCGATTATCGTATCGCGAAAACGATTATATTCTTCCCGTAGCTGTTATGACTTCATCGGACGTGCGGCAGAAAGCTTTTCTGTGTGTATCCTGTTCTGTGTGTTCTTATGAAGCGACGATCGAGCGATGGTAATCAAATCTTTTTTTGTTGCTGTAAAGCTATTCTTATAGGATTGTTAACTGAATTTTCGAAGCGATTATTCTACTATAATTGCTAATGTACAACCGCTACTCGCGAGCGCTTATGTATACCATTGCCATTACCTGCGCCACATTTTTATTACCATTTTTTCTCAAGCATAATGAATTAGTCATTTAAAAATCGGTTTTAATGTACTAGATGTAAAGGCGAGATATAGATCCTCGCAATTTTACAGGGCAGGCAAGATCCTCCGTAAAGTAAGTAAAATAGTAGTAAAGTAGTAGAAGATTTCAAGGGTAGATAAAGAAACCAGTTCCAAGCGAGGCAAAATGATATCCTATACTTGTGTAGCTTTGCTTCCATCTGCATTGAACTAATTAAACGGCTAAAATAAAGTTGCATACAACGTTTAATACTTTTTGAATTTACATCGTAAATTATAGCGCACGGTTCATCACGTCTGTCTGAATTATACTTATAGGACTGCATCGAATTCGCAAGTTCAGTCATTCCAGTACTGTTCCATTGTTCATCGCTCGATAGCCCGAATGAACTATATTATACATTCCTTTGAACCAGCATCACGTACAGATTCTGCAGCAAAAAATATTTCCACGCGGAAGCGATCGATCCTTGGCAAACTATAACGGTATAAAAGTCTTTCATACGCATAAATAGAATTGGCGACCATTAAAAAAGCTTTAATAACCCCGCATCCAATACATCGCTAATTACGAAGCTCTCTCCGGTTAAAACAAACTCCGCGGCTGCATCTCTCGCTTTTATCTGTGCAGCGCGCTTGTGAACACGAGATAGAGAGAGAGGGGGATAGAGATAGAGAGAGAGAGAGAGAGAGAGAGAGAGAGTCCCATTTGAATTTACCATCGGAGGTGTGTTCACCTGTTGCGCGCGAGCGCTGCACGTATATCCATGCTATACCTATAGAATCTGTCGGAGACTCTCCGCGGGTATCGCATGGAACACGAAACACTTCCTGCATGCTCGCGGATTCAATTATTAAAGTCTGAAGCCGCCAGCGGAGTAATTAAATAATTAAACCGCTCTCGATAGGCATCGGCGTCGTGAGATACGTCGGCGTATACGCCGCGGTCTAATTTCAAATATGCGCATGGCGATGCTTCATTGAAGTTTCTGCGAAATCGAGATAGAGAGAGCTTCGAGTGAGATTTACTATTGTGTGGCTGTAGCTTTGGATCTTAACGACTGAGGATTTATTCGCTCTTGTATAATTTAATGTTATATTAGATGATGTTGATCGCGATGATATTTATAGCACCAATTAGGTTAATAGAGAAAAAATACCAATGTGTACCGATTTAGCAGTAATATTCTTTTAATATTCGTTTCTATACAATATTGGAATGTCTTATACGGCCCCTTTATTTAAAACCTAAGTAGGCGTGCACACAACTTCAACGTTTTGGCCGATGACACTTTATGTCTTGAGAATTTAATTGTACGATGCCATTGAAAAGAATTTTAATGATTGCGAGTCCGCTCCATCGACTATACCGAAGTGTCTATTATAAAATAAATTTAATTAAATATGCCATGTGCCGTAACGAACTCGGTCCTAATAATAATAATAATAATAATAATAAGAATAATAATAATAAGAAGAAGAATAATAATAAGAATAATAATAATGATGATGATGATGATGACGAGGACCAAACTCATTTACTAGTAAATAAGACCTTGTGAGATATTACAGAATTCTCCTGTTAATTTATACGCGAAAAATATTTTATTGCAGCATAATCTGCATAATGATACGTGATCTCCGCGCGACCGAAGGGTAGCTGGATCGGAAAATGGATCCGTCACGGTATCTCCACCCCCTTCCTTAAAATGCATCGAAACTTCATTACCTTTTAAACACTATACCAACGTAATCCACTGTTATTCCTACCCAACATTTCCTTCGCATTTACCATAATTCTCGTCCTCCGTAACACTATTCTACATTATGAACAAACTAGTTCAGCACATAATGCGCAGTAAAAAAAAGGAAAAAAACCAGATGACACCCAAACCCACATTTCACTAAAGTCTTTGAACAAAAAAATCCACGTTTGCCCTAGTCCGAATAAAACAGAACCCTACCTATATACAATTCGCTAACAAACGAAAAAAAAAAGACTGGATGCTCAGCGCAGAAGTATACTATATAGTAAAGCACAAAAGGCGATAACTCGGAAACACAATTATTATCCACTGAGCCACTGCATCGGGGGGCGAACAATGCAACTTTCCAGGTTATCTCAGCAAAAGTCAGACGGAGAGTCGCCTTTATATAGCTTCCCATGACAGTCTCGCTCGGGGTATATAATAACAAAGCCGCGATGCTGCCGCCGCAGCCGCCGGCGCCCGAATAATTAATGTCTCAATTTACGCTCCCTCCCACCCACATTACGTTACCCCAGTCGTTACGTTATGTAGAGCTCGAGATAACTATCGGCATAACCTCTTCTCTCTCTCTCTCTCTCTCTCTCTCTCTCACTCTCTGAGATTTCCCTTTCCATAGGTACACTATAGTCGAGCGCTCCGCACGGGTTCATGAACTTTCGCTTGGATATACGGTGTATAATATATACATACATATATCTCGCGCCTCGGAGACGAAGGTCATGGGCATTCTTGTGGCAGCCGCATATATAAGGTTTTTCGAGTCAAGAGAGAGGCACTGGCCGCGGCGCTGCTGCCATTATAAGCGCGCGGATCTTCCTGGTTCGCCGAGCCGAGCGTATAAGAAGGTGCTAATTAGATGCGTGGAGAATTTTTATCGCCCGAGAGATGACTAATCGCCGGCTGGTGCAGTTGTCTACGGTTTCGGAGAGGTTCTTCTTTATATATAGTGGAGCGAGTTGCTCGCGGGTGATTAGAAAATATGTACATCGTACGGGCTTTGTTATGTGTGCGGGGCTTTGGAGGATAGATTTTAGCATTGGAGATCGCGTCGTTTCTTATGGCTTGCGATGGTATACTGCTTTGTTTGTAGCGTTCGGAAGTTATGATTCAAGATAATAACATTTTGATGGATTTTTGAACCTTTTCTATACCTGCAGGACCTTGAACGTCTTATATTTTTCGAAAAGTCAAATGTTTGTTTCTTTCAAAAACCGAATATAAGCGTTACTTTTTTAACGGATAAAATTTCATTTAATTAATAATACTTAGGCTTATTATTACCTCACTTTCAAAAATGTTAATCTTAGAAGATTGAAATTAATTCACATCTAGAACTTACGGTACAAAACTTGGACATGGTTGACTTGGATGTAAATTATGAATTCGGTACGAACCTGAAACAGACAATAAAATAATAATTAATATAAATAAAAAAAACTAAGTTTATCATTATAAATACATGTATTTATTTATTATTCCAAAGCTAAAGGCAGTATTTTTTCGATTTCATGCAGAAAAACGGCATTTTTTATGTATTTATTCAAATATATGTATACTTCACACTTGGTGTTTACGACCATTTGCATAGTCTATTTAGCGTACCGATTGTATTATCGCGATAATATAGCATGAATATCTCGAGTTGAGCAAATATTATGATTCTCGTGCAAAATAGTTTTCGCGAGAAGCCGACGGACAAAGCTGTACTATCAGAGGTGTGCGGATGTGAGACAATGAACTTTAGCTATACAGCTTACAATATATATCGATTGGTATCGTTAGAATAACCGCTACTATTTAATGTTTCTGTTATAGTGATGCAATAGGAGGAATTCGGCAGGTCATCCCACAGATAGATCCTGCAACTGCATCTCGTAATTCAACGTTTTTCAACGTTTCTTGCGCTCTCGCGCGCAACGGTGACGTTGATCTTCAATTTTCCATGCGATATAAGTCAACGCAACTTAAAAAGGCCCATCGTGGCAATCGCGCAAAAACTCTATACAAGTTTGGGCTGCTTGTCCCGCGGCATCGATCAACCCGCGCACTGCACACGTCTGCCGCCGCCGCTGCCGCCGTCGCGAAAAGACCAAAACAATCGAGTCATCCCTTCTGCGCGCGAGCGCATGCGCACACTCGCAACGTCGTAGCATAAATCCCGCATACTCGGCGGTGCGCTGCAAAAAGGATCCCGCAGGCGCGCGTCCCGGCATCACAAGGTTCAACGGCAATTTCTCCTCTCTCGTTTTCTTTCTCCGCGGCTCATCAGCTTGCATTGCTCGATCGGCCGCCTATATATATATGTGTATACGAAAAACTCGGCCGTTGGACGCGACTTTTCGCATCGCCGCAGCAGCAGCAGGTCGTCCCCTACCTACCACCTCTCTGGATTATTACCACGCGAGAAGGAGAGTGAGAGAGAGAGGAGAGCTGGCAGAGTCCATATTCAGCGTCCGTTGAACCTAACTGTCGGCCATTGTGTGACTTCTTGATCGTCGTACCTATATATATATATAATGTACCTGCGCGCACACGAAGAGAGAGAGAGAGAGAGAGAGAGAGAGAGAGAGAAAGTCGGAAGGCCTCTCCAAAGTCTATTCGAGGCCTTTTTATACGCGTACATGTGCCGCAATGGTACGGCCAGACTGTTCGCTCGAGATCGCGCGCGTGACCTTCGATTCCACGTCATCGCGACAGATATCCTTACGCGCGCGTCGATGATCGCGGAGAATGATAATCAGGCGTGTGCTCGCGATGATGGAATGGAACGTGCTATTAAGTAATCGCATTTTTTTTCGTATGCGATGAGTCGAGCCAATGCGTTTAATGGGTTTAAATGAATATTAAAAAATTCTTTCCTAGCTGGCCTTTGACTGGATTCGAGTGAATAAAAACCTTTTTTGCTTAACGTTTATTGTGCGTGTGCAGACTGTAAGGAGGTAGACGCTTCTTCCTGTATCCCTCCCAAGGAAGCGATATGTAATTAGGTTCTGTTTAGCGTCGGATTGGATGCTATTCAAAAATTTTGCCTAGCTGCTTTATTTACTCATGATTATATCACATTGGTTTCCTTGTGAAATGGACAATAGCTGTGATGAAAAAATTCATTACACGTTAAATAGCAGCTATTCATTATTTTCTGTAATTTAATGATTGTGCGCGAGTACCCGCAGTCATGATTGATGTGGCTATACTATTATTTAATTTCGGATTACTCATTCGGTCGTTCGGAAAAAAATAGCAGTTTAAATGTAGCGAAAAGTATTTTTTGAGTCTATTAGTCATTTCTTACTTTCGTGGGAATGATATTAAAACGCTATATTTTACTGTCAAAGTTGTACTTGTCGTCCGGTTAGGCTGCTCCAACAGACCCCCGCATCTAAAGTTTCTCTTGCCCTCCGCCGGTGATGATTTTTCCTTTCAGTATTTAATAAATGAATAGAAAAAAATTTCATCAGAATCCACAAGCAAAATGATAGTCTGTGTATCTAATTGACGGAATTTATAATGTTTATAAATTTTTGAGATCCAAAACTTTGGACGTCAGAACCAAAGTTTAGGTAAAAATATCAGCTATCCAAGGGTTTTGGTTATCACAACCAAAATTAATGATTGGAAGAGCTTTGATTGTGATAGCCAAAGTTTTTGGGTTATGGTATCCAAAATACACTGGACATAATCTCGTTAAGGGATAGCCATTTGCTTAATTTAGTTGTGGCCAACGCTTTGGTTCTGATATTTAAAGCTTCAAATAGTCTGGCCTTTAGTAATATACATAATGTAGTAGGTACATGAAGTTATTAAATTTTTGACTGATAAATAATTTTGTAACCTTTCAGTTCTTGTACTTCGTAGACGAAATCGTTGTCGAACCATAACATAATTTCAAAACACTCTGCAGTCAACTTACATACGAGGAAAATTCATTGTTATACTTAGCTTCCTTAAATTTAATCATTATTTGATCCAATATTCTAACCATTAAAAAATTAAAAACTTGATTGGATTTTCAAATTGAAAAAATTTATTTATATACATTTTATAATACATGCGAATCCGTATATTAAAAATAAATGTGATTTTCATTGACAAAAGCTTGAACATATACCGATATCAGATAAGAGATATTTATTATTACGTGTCGTATATCCATTATGATGGACGTACTGATAGATTTTTCGTACCCATCATTAGACACTGACCTTCAAAATTTTAAAATCAATAGATGTTTGAGCCATTGTTATGGGACATGATTTTAAATGATTTTTTTTTACTGCGGCATTGAAAGTGTCTGACTTCCAAAGTGCCGGCTCAAAATTAATATTTGTTTTCCTATACTTAACGCTTGGTCATCATAAAGTCCAAGTCACGTCCTTAAATGACTCATGTACAGGCATGGGAAAACGATCCCCAAATATTATTTAACTTCTACGAATTTTTTTTGAAAGATCTTCATAGTCCATTCGGAAAATAAATCACACACTTTAACAACTTATTTTCGTTAAATGTTCTGTACAGCTATATTAAGGATTTAGCAGCTTGAAATTTAAAATATGATGAATCACGCGTTCACTCATAAATGATCGGATTATCGGTGGTGAAAAAAAAGCTGTAATGGTCATTATCCGAAATCTCAATAGTTTAAGCAAAAAATTGTTTTTCAATGAAATTCAAATACGTTTTACTTACGACGATAAATCACGAAATTTTTTACCCAGTCTTTTAAATTCGATAACAAATATTTCAAAAGTTAAAAAAAATACGTTAAGACGTACTCTATAACCTACCAAAGTATTTAACATCAAAGTTCAGTGACATCCGCTTATCCAACGATCTTGCATGGAACTTTTCCTTGTCATCCGAGCAATTAAAAATTGAATACAAGATAATCACCACAAAAATTTTAATTATTCGAAGATTAATTCGCTTTGGCACAATTAATCCCCCTACGGACGTAGCGCAAAATTTCCTCTAAAAGAATGCAAGAATATATAATCATCTGGTTCGCCAAGCAGATTACACAAGTTTCGTGACCTATCGGACAGGATCTCGCTATATATACACACACACACACACACACACACACATACTTCCTACTTTCGTGCTCATAAGTCAGACGGAGTGTAACGCGGTGACGTCACGTTCTCTCGGACTTTAACACCTGTACCTACCCACCTGGACGTGCAATATTTTCTCTCTCTCTTTCCACTTCTTCCACGCTGCTTTTATTTCTCGTTTTCCTCCTGTTTCTCGCGTTTTATTCTTATCTCGGAACTCTTTCGCGCAACTAAATAATTTACCTTTTGTTATTTGCTGATCTGATAAGGGCTTTTCTTAAGATCCTTACTTCTCTAATCAACAAACATTTAAATGATTTTTCCCCTTTATCGTCTTCTTAGAATGCAATAATGAGATTGATTTAATGATAAGTGAATGTTTCTCTCTAAGTGAAAATGTAGAAAATCTAATTATTTTTAAATTTATGTATCAACAAATTTTCTTTATCAAAGCTTCAAGATATGAGCTGCATCAAACAAACATTAAATAGGTACATAATGAAATCGAAATAGAATTTTACGAATCGCATTATTTTACGGTAAAATTTATTATAGTAGTTATATACCTCTTCGCTAGAATACTCAAAGATGTGCATTCATTTATATGCAACAATCATGGGGCACACTGCATCAATTGATAAATTGAATCCGCGCACTGATTGATTAGAATTCCCATAGCTGCAACTCTTCAAAGTACAACTTGAAATCAAACATTCAGCCTATTGTATTCCATAACCATAACCGAATGAATAATATCCACGATAAGACGGCATTTACAGGAATTTGTTTGGTTATACGAGCGAGACACGCGGAAAACCAGTGGAATCCAAAAGGTAAAAAGTAAAAAAAAACAAAACTAAGAAAAGAAAAGGGAATATTTATTACCTTTCATAAACATCCCACTTCCTACCCTTTTCTTTACAACTCTCTCTTTCTATCCATATTTATCTTTTTTTGTTCCCCTCGTCGAGACTCGCTCGACTCTCCTCTCTCTCTCTCTCTCTCTCTCTCGAGGATTCTATCTTTATCGAGGAAACGAGGGAAGCCTATCTCGCCTTAGTCGTGATGCGTCTATGCAGTCGTGTATTCAGGTATATAGGACTGCACACGTAGTATAAGCAATAGCGGACCCATGGAACTACGCTTCTCAATCTCTTTCCTCGAGTGCGTGCAGCGTTCCCACACAACAGCCGGAGCTCCTGCTTCTTCTTCTTCTTCTTCTTCTTCTTCTTCTTCTTCTTCTTCTACTCCGCGAGTAATCTCTCGCGGGACTCTCTACCTCTACACACACATTTCTATACTTCTCGCTTTCAGGTATAGGGAAGAAAAGGGGGACGGGTAGTATAACTGCTCCGAACTGCGCCGAGTGTTTTACAAGGACTCGAAATGAGCGAGTTTTTTTTTGTTAGTTTTGGAATTCCGACGCCTTTAAGCGCGCGCCTCCGTCAATTATATTCCAGCGGCCTATTGTTTTGTCGGGAGCCCCGGCGACGACGACGACGACTTTTTTTGTTCATCGCAGCGCTTTTGCTTTCGTTCGAGGTGTGCGTGTGTGTGTCTGTGTGTAACTGCTTTTCTGCGCACCTTTTTTCCTCCGAAGGCTTGCTGCGGAAGGTAAGAAGCGATGATCTCGCGTACGTGGATCGGATGTGGATGTAGGAATCGCGGTAGAAAGTAAAACTAGGCTATTCTATACCTTCTTTCACCAAGGAAAGAAAGGTGTTTATTAACGGAAGCTGATAATGTCTTATTTACACTGCAAATCAATGATTGAAGGAGTTTGTCATCTTTTTACAGAATCTTAAGATGAAAGCTCATTTTGAATTTTGTAAAAAGAAGTTCAATTTTTTAACTTATGTAAGTGTATTACCTATAATTATTTTTTTTTTAGGCACTCAAATATATAATACTTGCTTTGTTTCGCAAAAACTGAACTCTGACTGGCGCGAATTTTACTGACACATGTCGAAAATACCTATCGTTTTGACTCGTATTTTGTGTTTCCGCACATCGTAATCGCAATCTCATTAGTACCAGGGTCAATGACAAAAAAATTTCTGTATAGCCTATCCAAATGTCTCAAGTTTTCGATTTCCGGAGTGTCCTCATTTTTACAAGACTTGAGTAAACATTCATTCATCCGTACGATTGTAGACTCTTAAGAATGACAATTCTACTAGGTAATTGTACATCGGAGCATACACTTCGAACCTCTTATTAAATAAAGATAACCTTATAACCATTATAATACACAACAGGCAGAGAAGAATAAGTAATAAAGAATGAGTATTGGTCGCTCGACCTATGAACAGACGAACTCAACGTCCCATATAGTTCCGCCCCTATTCCACATCAAGATTCGATCCCACAACCTCCCTGAACATAAGCATCACTATAAAACATCTCGATAATCTTCATCGCGTGCCGATACACTACTGGTTTACAAAAAAGTCCCGATGTAAGCTAGAATAAAAATAGCCACGTGCTAAGGTCATC
Organism: Megastigmus dorsalis; assembly: GCA_900490025.1. Classification (NCBI taxonomy): domain Eukaryota; kingdom Metazoa; phylum Arthropoda; class Insecta; order Hymenoptera; family Megastigmidae; genus Megastigmus; species Megastigmus dorsalis. The sequence goes on from UELU01147176.1 coordinate 98,998, forward strand.
GCGGAACAATCCCCGTAGCCCAGCGACTCGTCCATCTTATCGACGAATCATCATCCTCGACCATACACATATACATCGGCTATCGAGATTTTCCATCATACATAACACAACATCTCGGACAGACCACAACGCATCTCTCTGCAGGAGGAGCCTCGGGGAACGAATGCCCATGGGATGTACCAGTCTAGCGTATAAACGCAGCGATATTCTCTCCTCCTCATCATCATCATCATCGCTGCCTGTACACACACACACACACACACACACACACACACACACACACACAAACTCGTCCTAGCAAGTCCTATGTGCGACCATGCGTGCAGTACGAGAGATTTCACACTGCATCGCGTCGAAGGCGTTCCTTCGCTTGCAACGCACATATACAAGCGCTCTTAGCGTGCATCAACTCTAAGATGTGCATACGGTCGAGTCCACGTTGAAGCTGCGATGCAGTCGTATAGCTTGCACTTATTAATTATATAGGTGTAACGAGAGGTCGTGAAATAGATTTGTGCGAGGATTTGTGCGCGCGCGACCGCTGGGAGGCGGCTTATTGGAATATAATACGAGTTTGAATATTGCGTCCAGTGTACGTTTGAAGTTTTAATTGCCCCGCAGTCCGTAACTTGCGCCTCCCTTGAACTTATGGAGACAAAAAGTGTAAGTGTCTGGGCTATTATGAGAGGTTTATGGGTGTGCAATGATTAATCGCTAGAGTTGGAAGCGCATAAACTTAATTGCGACATAAATGTTACAAGCTGTTATAAAATAAATTGGTTTGCGCTCGTTTCTTTCTTTTCGATTGTATAAGTATATTATAAGAATTTTGGTCACTAGATCAATGGCAGCTGCATGCATTTTTACAAGGACAAAGTAAGTATATATATATATAGCCTTGCCATTTTTTTCGTTCTTCTCGGAATTCAGTTGCTATATAAAAGTCTAATAAAAATCATTTATATAATTCAAAGCGATCGCGATCTTTAAATACAATTGTAATGAATCGAAGACCAGGCCATCGGCTAAAGCCACAGCGCGTTCAAATTCATATTCTCACCGAATCGTCCGCGCAAACCAGACGTTTGCCGAGAGCAAACCAGTCGACGCGGAGCCATCCGTGCATATATACCCGAGGTATACATCACCACGTCGCAAAGACTCGCGCACATTTTCCCGAGGCGATCAGCGAAGATCTAGAATCAAGATCACCGCGCGGCGCAGATCGCACGCCGAGAGAGAGAGAGAGAGAGAGAGAGAGAGAGAGAGAGACGCCTTACGCTGCACACTCTCTCACGAGCTCGACACACACACACACACACACAATGCACTCGCACACAAAGTATATTTGCATGGTCTTATGGGAATCGGTGCGCCGTGAAGTCTCTACGTCTCTAGCAAAGGCGCAGAGAGCGCGAGTCTCGAGGGCAGTTACGTGATTTTGTCGCCTCGGCGCACACTCCCGTTTCCTTTGTCGGAGAGGAGCCGAGCGCCGATGAAAAAAACCCCTGCGCGCACGACTCGGCCTTTTTTGCGCTATGCACGGCTCTCGCGCGTACCGAATTGCAGTGCGTAAACCGTACAAGCGAGTGTGCGTGTGTGCGTGCGTGTGTGCGTGCGTGTGTATGCGTGCATGCGTGTACAAGCCTTAGGCGGGATTCGTTTGTCCTCGGCACCGGACGATCTTCATTAGTTCGAGAGACGCGATATTTTTTTTATGACGGCTTATATACGTTTACATTATGTATGCCCCATCGTCGTTGTTCCTGCTGCTGCTGCTGATGTGGTTATTGTTGGAACGCGAGAGAGAGAGAGAGCCGCCTTCTTCTTCTTTGAGTTTTTTTTTATGGAAATCGGGTGGTTTTGGATTCAAGGTGACTCGAAGGGCACGCGTGATTATAGCTGCTGCGTGAAAATCTTTGGAAATTAATACGCTGACGTATATAGGAGGCCTCGACCGGCAATATTAAGCTTGCGTGAAAAGGTAAATTTTGTTAGAAGCTATGCGGCTTTACGTGTCGATTTTTAATAACTTCATTTAATATACCGTCCGGTTATTTAAATATTTTTATTAATTAAGAGACAATTTGTATTTTAAAATACATTGTTCTCAAAAACGAGTCTCGAATGGTCCTATTCAAGATTCGAAAAATTACAAAGATACTGTATACGCAACAGTCGATTAGTTTGATGAGATATGTTTAATTGATTGTTTTGCCTAGTAACTTTGTATTGTACTTTCTATACCACTTTGAAAGCCGCTATGAGTGCTGGTTTCTAAAAAAATCGTCGACTCATCGATCTCTTAAAAAATAAATTAGATCACATTGAAACCACCAGTCTTTGATAATAGTTATTTAAATTACTTTGCGGGGTACGGTAAGCTACAACAGTAGGTATAACAGTACATACATCTCTCATAAACGTCAATAGTATATGTTGCAGAACTGTACATTTTCAGTACTCAAGGATTTTCTCAATATAACCATACCACTTTTCTTACGACCGAATCGCTATTCATAAAGTCGAACTATATGTATAGTCCACTAAAATGATCGCCTATACATTTGGTTATCTCGGGTCATCCCTCCAGGATCCCAGATAATAACTGCCACAAGACGTTCGACTCCCATTACCATACAATCGGTCCTATTCGCCGTGCACTCGAACGCATCCAAATGGCTTTGGCATGACGAACTGACTCTGACTCTCACGACAAAGGGTTTTTATACACGGGTCCCGTGTATCTCCCTCGAATATAATACTTCCGAGAAACTGACCCCTAATGTCTGGCGTGTCATAATTCCTCGCTCTTCTTCCCCTTCGTTTTTTTTTCTTTCTCATCCTATATCACGCAGACATAAAAGCGTCCAGACCCACTCACGATCCTCGCTCAAAAATCCGCAGAATCGAATCGATCCATAACGATCGAGAGGCTGGCACGTCTCGTGTGTTGGACGCTTCTCCTCGCACGCGATGAGAGATCGCCTCTACTCTTCTTCTTCCTGTTTTAGCCCCGACGATGTGAATTCCTTGTGATCCTGCAAGATGGATCTTCTCCGATCTCCGAATAGGATAAAGGCCCTAGCATTTGACCGCGCGGAGAACACGCAAATAAATTATTATCGGTCTTTTTCTTTTTCTGCTTCGTACGATAAGGGAGCGAGATCGATTCGTGTGCAGAGTCCATATAGCGATCACGCGCCAAATGCTTCAAGAGATTCCCTTATGCGAAAAGAGCCAAGTTTTCGCTTGGATTACAGCTGCCATTGTTTTTGCGATCTAATGAAATGGACGATGGAGAGCAAAGTCCCCATTGTGCCCGTGATATATAACTGTATGCCATAAACAGTAAATGTATTATCTCTCCTGCAGTGGATACAGTTGTAAGAGTCTGCGGGCTTTATTATACACAACGGGGTTTTAGAATGCCGCACCATGATTAGGCTAAGAGGATAATTCCAACCGATCATGCTGCACCAATTTAAGAGTGTTGGAGAACACTTGGCCGCGGCTCTTGCGGTGTGTCTGTGTGTCTGTGTGTCTGTGTGTATTATATGTACTGTCTATTTTTATGGACGGCCACACGGAGATTTGACGAGCATATAAATACTGTAATACTGGAAACCGAAGACAAAAATTGTGAGCGTCCGTCTAACTAATTTAATAACGTATGCATCGATGTTTCTTATAAATCATGTGCACCTGCAGATGTGCATCGCGAACTCGGCTCGCTTCGATTTTTAGCATCCAAGAAAAGTGCTAAGAATAATTAATTATATGATATTAACGCTAATAACTCCAATTTTACATTCTCTATATTATCTTGTGTCATATTCAAAATTGATTGTATATCTTGACGAGTAGATTAATATTTATTATCGATCAAAATTAAAGCCACACTTAGAACGTGCTTTTTATCCGTTATTTTTTTCCCATATTGCAGACAAAGGATACTCTCTATATGGTTTATACTTCATTACGTAGTTCATCCTTGTTTAGTGAAGTATACCGGATTTTATACCAGATCTATTAGCATACTATTATATACAAATCTTTTATTATACGAGGTCGAAGGATTCGCCCGATCATCAGCGTGATTCACTAAACGCGTCTGTTATCTAAGGACGATAAAAACTCGCGTGAATAATGGAGAAAATGGTTGAAAACTTATCGGTCTCGCCGATTCACGCGCGCGCACGAGATATTATCGATGAAATCAGGAAAAAAAGAGTTTGAAACCATTTCACGGCTAATACCTACCTTCCGTACAAAAAAACGTCCGACGTACCTCAGGCTTTTGGAAAAGTGCGTAAACCACATCGGCCTGTAATTGCGCTCACTCGCGATGGTGTGTCTTTACACATAAGACGGATAAGACGAAGCTGTTGAATGGCTGCTAACCGATCGCGAGTACAGATACAGAGGAGGTGAGCGATGCGCGAGACAGGGACGAGCTTCACATTGTATATATACCGCGATAGCTTAAAAGGTCATCAATGGATGCAGGTGTTGGACCATTGTTGCAAGTGCGCGCGGATTCATCGATGGTACCGCGATAAACCGGACATGAAATTACGACAATGCACGTATATAAATTTTTCAATGTTACATTTACATTCGAGAGTTATCGCTCGTATGCAATTTAATTATCATATCTCGCGCAATGCTATATAAAATCAGCATTTGAGATTTTCCAATGAATCACAATGAAACGTTCGTATGCGAATCATAAAGGCCTTTCATCGAATCGATATAGAAACGATTCGAGTCGAATGAAAATAATATAAGAGCTGAATCGATGTCAGAGGAGTGTTGCCGCGGAAAGCAAACGCCTATGTGCAGTCGGGTACGTAATAATTGTGCAGTATATTTCTTTAGTCACGGGCCCCATGACTCGACCGTTCATATTGTATACAACTTAATATAAATTTAATTTAATGAGTCGCTCGAGGTGTGTGCTCTTATACGAAAAAAAAACAACTCGACTCATCCGTGACTCGTAGAATTTTTTACAATTTGTATTTGATGCTCCGCATGTCTTATTAAGTTGTCGCACTCGCGCGATCGTAACCATATATAAAAAAGATGCATCGCGTGAAAATTTGTTGTTAAAAACAAAAGGCCACGTGTGTGTGTGTGTGCGTGTGTGTAACAGTAACCGCACTCGTTAACATAACAGTGATGCGCCGCCGCCCGCATATACGTATACTCTTACTTTTAACAACATGAAATTATTCATACCGTTACCAAAAAAAAGGAAGATTACCGGGTTTAATTATTCGCTCACCGATTTCTTATACCCAAGAACGTGTGACGAGGGTCCTGGCGTTATAGGAATTATTATACATCCCAGACCCGTCGTCTTCCGAGTAAAAGGCGACGAACAGTTATTTCCTTTACCGATTTTAGAGTACAGATTTCGAGATTGTGAACTTAATGGTTATATGTCCTCCGTATATAAACATACAGCTATACGAGAAAGATGAAATGCAGGATTTACAAAAATACCGGCATGAAATAACCGAGAACGTAATTCATATACAGAGAACGTTGTGTGATAAAGTTCTGACAAAACCTATATAATTAAATTAACGACGCTTCGAATAACATTGGTATAGCGCGTCAAATAAATTAAATTCCCTACATATTATACAAGCTCCAATCGATCCTCAGCAGCAGCAGCAGCCGTCGAAAAATATCCATCGAGCAGCCCGACATTGTATATACTTTGAGGTAAAAGTCAGCGTATATCATTTAGCCATTATACCGTCCGAACCTGCACTCATTGCTCGCCCTTAATAATAGACATACACAAGCCCTATAAAGCCTCGGCTCGCGCGCGCCAATCGTATATATAGCAGCACATCTGCAATCATCTCGCCACGCGACAGAAGATAACTTAGCAAAGCCCTTCGAATGCATTTAACCCCCAAAACGTCGGAAAAAGGATGGAAGAAGAAACAGCGCGATATAAGCATATAACCGATCTCTCATCGTGGAAGAGTGTACAGCAGACGGTTCCGCTCCTCTGCGGCCGCATTACACAGCGGCGACATCATTTATAACGAGCCTCTATATATACGTAAATAGTCGCACACTCCCCCAAAGGTGGCACTAACCTTGCGCCCACTCGGGCTTCTTTCTCCGACTTCTCGTGTACACCCGTCGCGTGGAGTGTATACCTACAGTACAGAGAGCGAGAGAGAGAGAGAGAGAGGCCTTTCTCCGCGACTCGCTTGGCTTATCTCTCGCCCGCGCTGCTGCCACCGCCACGGAAGTACCGCTATGTTATATACTCTCCTCCTCGCTCCTCCACGCGACTGGCACACTTGCGGACCAGCTCGCGGAATGCTTATATTATATACGCGCAGCGGCAGCTTCTTCTCGGGTCCCGCCACGGCGACTATATTACGTGTATATTTTCGGGTCGAAGCACCTGAGAGTCCCGTCAGTTTTCTTTTTTAACGCGAGAGTCAGAGAGAGAGAGAGAGAGATTCGAGCGACCATCGGTTATGAAATATACGAGAGAGATCGAGAGAGAGAGAGAGACGTTCGCGCGCGGACCAATAAGTAATCGCGGGTAACGAATTCGATTATGGAAGTGTGTAAGCTTTTGAGCACACGACGAAAAATATGTACATGGAGGAGTACGGGGAACAACCGGTTGCGGACCGCCGCGCGTACCCAGCCGAATAACCGGTTTAATCACCTACACACATCCCTTCGTTTCTTTCTTTCTTTTTGCTGCTTTTTTTGTTGCAGCGTTTGGTACAGAACACCAGGCGCGGTGCGAACTCTCGGTGCGTCTCTTAAGTTTTTAATTACCGCGAACGATCGTTATAAATGAAGAGGTTTAATAAGCCGAGCCATATACATTTGCATAAGTATATACGCCACGGTAAATTTAACGTAACGCGTTTGTGCCTCACAGGTTTTACACACTTGGATGTGTGGTTATTCGTATTGAAATCGTATAGGCAAAACACGTGTCCTATAGTGTGTAAAATCTGCGAGGCACAAACGCGTTACTTTTACACGCACATATCATATGCGACGAATCGGATTAACGGGGTATAATTCTCAATCTGCTCGATGCGATTCGTTAAACTGGGGACATGTACGTAAAGTAGGTTCGTAATTAGAATGCTCTTAAAAAATCGTGGGATGATGACACATTCCGAAGGTATAACGTTCGATATACAAGCACAGCTTTGCGGTATATACGCGGCAGCGGCTACCAAGTGTCTTATTACAATATCTAATCTCTCGCATTACAAACATTAGCGATTCGCCAATGAACCTAAATTATCTTGATTATACGTGTAGGATAATCCATAATACTCATAATCCACGCAGCGACGGTATATACCTATAATTAAGTCCCGCGGGAACCTCTCGCGCGTCATTATCGGTCCATAGCAAACAAACAAACACACGATAGTCGTCGTCGTGGCCGTTTCCCCTTCTGATACCGAGCTTCATTAAAGTGAAAAATGAATCCTTTACACCAGGTCGAGATCATGCGCGGCTCGAGGTATTCAATCGGCATCAAGATAGCTATAAGTGTGTTCTCTCCACGTGCACCCGCGGAATATCCATCCTCTATATATATACTATACACGACCGGTCGCGTTCATTCAGGAATACGTATACACGGGGCCGCTTCAATTATATAGATACGAAACATAATAATGGCCAGATAATGTTTCTTTTGCAACTTGCGCGCGTTTAGCCGCCACGAGAAAGAATATCGATATTTTACAATTGCATTAAAAACAATGATTATAAGCCGGTTGAAAATTGCGCAGCTGCTGCGGGGTCGAGCGGGGTTGGGTTGGGTTCTGCCACGGTGTATCGGCGCACTTTTATGCGGTCATTCTTATACTTGGATGTGTGTATACGTTGTAATTAATGTATCGAATGCAATGAATAGGATGGCTATAGGAGATTATTATTCTACGTATTAAAAATGATTAATCAAAGGTGTTTCTTTGTTTTGTTTTGTTTTGTTATCTTGACCCGCGCTGACAACCGTTCGGCGATCCTCGTGAGAAGTGATTTATCGCGCAGGTGCTTAAATTAAGTACGTATTCACAGCCTTTAAAACGTTTTTCATGAATACATCAAGTTCGCAACTATTATCGTATTGATATAAATGTGCCTAATTAGAAATTAAACGCCAAATACAACTCAACCATCTTTTCATCGATCACTTTTTAAAGAATTAAACCACTGCTCATTCGCAACATCTAAATAAAGCATTTCATCACCGTATTTTATAAGCACGTCCAGAGGTATCCTAAAGACAGCATAAGAATCCAGTAGATTCCACATTGTTAAATCTTCATTTGGCGCATTATTACACGAGCGATCGAGCAAAACTTTTCTCGGTTTCGCACGCAACTATGTATCCTGTGCAGCAGCGGAGCCTCTCTCTCTCTCTCTCTCTTGGAATCGATCCCCCCGCTTAGATAACAAGTTACCGCATGCCGGCGAGCTCTTGCGTCTATATACATATATAACCGCGAGCGGTGCGCGATGATCAAATAAATCAGGAATTTCAACTTGAACTAGAAAACGAGCTCCTTTTTTATTCCTCGCGGAGCGCTCCATCTCCCGACACCATGACCAACCGCAACAGTCAGACTCTGTATAGGAGTTTTGTATAGATAGACGGACGGAAAAAAGGTAAGGAGCGAGCAGCCGAGTGTGCTTTATTAGTGTCGTGGATGGAGGCTGGATCGATGTGAGAAGTGCTTTTTTTAGCGATGCTTTACGATGGTGAGTATTCGGTGCAAATATTTGTGTATATCGCCCATTCGGGACACGACTATGTCGTATAAAGTGTTTTCCGATGCGATGCTGGATTACGAATCCGTAAACAGTAATTTTCAAAGTACTTCATGTTATCTGGGTTATTGAAATACATATTTACACTGGAATTTCATAATAATTAAGATCAGTGATGGGAATCGCAATGCGAACACCGAGACACAATTCATTTTTTAAAAAGACTTGTACAGCTCTTTTACGAATCGCTTATCAATAACGAGAAACACCGGGAATACCAAAGTCCCACACACGCAGTGCGCATACTATGAAAAGGGGGTGAATAAATTTCGCATGCAAATCGAACATATAATAGTTCATCTCGTATCATTGCTTTTCTTTTACTGCTCTTATACTGTAAACTCCCATTAAAATGATTACACGTGTAGGGCCCTCTATTCAAAGAGTTATATAATATTACGAGTAGCGTAACGAAATTCTAATTTCGCACATCGTGATAGGTTCGGTAATGAGCTTGCCATTTAAGCGAGTGCGCCTTGCATATTCCCTATGCTAATTTCGGTACATCGCTCGCAACAATGTGATAATAACATCCTGAGAATGTTATTCTCTAATTATCGTATATAGTTATATATACATTGGATAAAACTATAATTAAATCATAATGCTGTTATACCGTTTTACCGCTGGGAAATAAGTAGGAGTCTCGAATAATTTACAATTTGTTAGTATGCCGATATGTATGCATGAATTGCAAAAATGTTTCAACGAGCAATTGAATTTATTTCGATGATAGATAAATCAAACGTTTGCTTTAAAAATAACCGCTAAACATCCCGACTCATTCAAAATACACTTTAGTCGTGCAATTGTCAAAGGAAGTTCGCATAACCAGAAATTTCCGAGTCGCATGGCACGCGAGTAAAATTATAAAAACTTCTAAAACCCCTTTTGGTACACACACACACTGACACACACACTATTAAATGGCCAAGCTCATAAAATCTCTGGTGAATCGTTGGGCTATAGGAGCCTTAGCCAAACGCGAAAAGAGTAGAAAGAAGAAAGAAGATAAAGCGAGCGAGCGCGCCCTCGTTAAACGCTTCCATATCCCTACATATATACATACATATAGAGACACGTTATGGGTGTGCGCTGGCGCTGCCTCATAGATACACAGCCTCGAAGCATCCGCGATTGGTTATCCGACTCGGCTGCCAGCAGCACCGCGCGACTATTTCTATATCGGCGATCTCCCATTCCAAACCTAAGCCTGTATATAGCGCAGCATCCTCGGCTATACACACACACACACACACACACACACACACGTTCACTGCTGCAGCATGCAACGTATATAGACGCGTATACAGACGCGCGGCAGGACACGGAAACCTTGGCCTTGTCGCGAGTGCGCCGCGCGGCTATATGGAAAGCGCGTTACGTAAGGCGACTTTGTGCGCGCGCCCACGCTGATCTTGAAATTCTCCCGTGCGGCCTCCGCTGCACTCTGTACTTATTAGCTTCCACCGCAACCTTCGCTGGGCTATGCACGGCACTGCATAGCGCGCGCCTACTTGTGCACGTATACCTTTATAATGCGAGTCGAACCGAAATTGTACGAGGGGGCTGCAGCATTGCAGGGAGAGTGGGATATCGGAGGAATGCGTAGAGCTATGCATCACGGCGGCCCGACGAATGCGTCGCATAGCCGAGCTCCTTAAGATGCATACAGCCTCGAGATGTTCCATTATGATGGGAATTTTTAGAATTTTTCGAAAAGTGCAGGTACGTGCTTCCATTGTACCGTTTGGTATTTTCTTTCTTGAAAAAAAGAAAGCGAAGAGGTTGAAGTGACGGAAACGTATATTAGGGTTGAAAAGTGTTCGTGTAGGATATCGTTTTTTTGAGACGACGAAAGGAAAAGCGGAGCCGTGTTATACGAATTGAAAATGCATACACGCAGTTCGAAAACTCAGCTCGACCAGCCACAGCCTTTGCATCAGCATTATTTATTAAACCTCCTATTTTTAAAGGGGCAATAAACCGCTTTCCGCCTCTGTAATTTACCGACTCTCCCTCTTCTCTCTCTCTCTCGAACCCTGGATATTTTTTTTGCTTCACTTTGACAGAACGATCGCAGCGCGAAAGCCTCGGGGAGGTTTAATGATCGGACTTTGGTTCTTTGTAGCAGCAGCAGCAGCAGCAGCCCCAGTCTTCTGTTTTTTTAAACGATCGCTTTAGCGAGAAACGATTTTATTGCTAAAAAAGTATATAACCGAGGTTTTATAAGTATAAATTGTTTTTATCGTAAGGGTAGAGCGCAATAAATGAAAACAGCCGTACCCGTATTCTCCACCGTGTCTCGTCTCTGTATATAAAAATTACATATCTGCGGTACAAGAATATTCTCTGTGCGCTGTATTAAAAAGCACGTTCCATGCCACGAGCTTGTTCAAACAATCGTCTTTGATAGCGAGAGATAGAGATGCCCTTTGTTGCTGGGACTATCTGCTGCCCACCAACGGCTCCCCATTGTATATTTAAAAATAAGGCGACGCAATCGTGTGGTGCTTATGTGCATATTGGAAGAAGTTCTGGACGACTGGTTTAAACGATTACTATTATCTTGTATACCTAAACTTGTCGACTTAATTTTATAGCGTCCATATTTAAGCGTGCAATTTTACGAAAAGTACCATAGCGGCTGCTAAAAAAACACATTTTTCTGTGTATTCAAACGAACGTTACAAAAAAACCTTTATAAAGCTTATTTAGATGTACGATTGGTTGATGATAAACTTTTATAACGACGGATAACTCGTACATACATTTCAATAGTCGCAGTGATCGTGAAAATGTTGTATATTCCCCATATTGTATATTCATAAATAAAAATTTATCATAACAGCATTATTCATCTTTTCAACCATGATTGTATATTAAAACTCAACCAAATTGTGTCACGCGAAACACGAAAAATTGAGCGTAACCTCATTAGAACGGAAAAAAAAGCGAAACTTTCCCGACTGCAGTATATATATACAGAACGAGTAAAACTGGCTCGCGTTGTACCGTAGACGTATATATATAGGGAATATCATACCTGATAAGGGTAAGCGCCTGGCCTGTAAAAGCTGCTGGTAGTCAATGCCGGGTGGCTCTTGGTGCTTCCGCACATCGAAGCCATGTTTCCTTACAATCGTCTCTTCTTTAACCAACAAACCAAAAAAAATATATCACTCTCACCAACGATTGTCTCGATCTCTGTTCTTCTTGACTTTATACTATCGATATAACATCGCTCGAATTTCGATACCTGTGTCTTTAATTGTTTTATCCTTCGCTAATTCTACGATAGCTCAACCGATTTGTTCAACCGTTCACATGATTAATAAATCCCAGATCTTGTGCATCAAGTTTAAACAATTGTATAAAACTAACTATTTATCGCACACGCTTATCCGCTCGAAAAACTAATAATAACATCACTGTTCGAATAAATCAAATCCAAATAAATATCCAAAGTTTCGGAGCTCACACGTGTACAAGTATACAACGATCACTGAAAAAATTATCCCCAAAGGGGAAAAACAATCCGTAAACTCTGAATGAAAAAGGATGTAAACGCACTCTGAAACTTTCCCACGTATATAGAGAATCGGACACAGGTCTAGTCCTATTCGCACGGGTTTTTTATCGCTCGCAAATGTAAAAGAAGGCCAGGAGAAGCGCAGCCCGAGCGCGTCCAGCCTACGAGGCGGCTCACCACCGACTGACAGCCAGCGATGTTCCAGCGCCGCCATTCTTCATCTTCATTCTTTGGCTCTCTCTCTCTCTCTCTCTCTCTCTCTCTGTGTGTGTATGCTGCGGCGAGCGCTCTCTCTCTCTCTCTCTCTCTCTCTCTGCACCTTCTTCTTCTCTCTTCTCTCTCTCCCTCTGCTTCGGTGCGAGGTGTTTCCTCGGCGTCTTCTCTTTTTACCCACGGTGTGCCTTCTTGCTGCTGCTGCTGCTGCTGCTGCTGCGGCCGCCGCTTCGCTTTTTGCCGGCTCTCCACCAGCGGAGCTTCGTCTACTATATGTGCGGTGTATATGTATACCAACCCTGCAGTCCTGCAGTCCCGCAGTCCTGCAGATATATAGGTAGCGTAGGTAGCGTAGGTAGCGTATAGGGAGAAGGAGAAGAGCAGCAAGAGCGATGGAAGATATAGAGGGAGAAAAGGGATAGTTCTTATCCTCTTCGCTGCTGCTTTGTATATATACCGGAAGTTTAGTCGGTGGCTGGATTTTTAAGTATCCTCTATGTATAGGGTTTAGATGCTCGCCAGCTCGAACCTCCTTTTTTTTATATTTTCGCTTCTTCTTCTTCTTCTTTTTCTTCTTCTTCTTTTTCTTCTCCGGGAAGGATATGGCAGGGGTTTTGCTTTTATTTCGGTTGTGGCTCGTTTGTCGGGGGAGAGAAGGGATCGGCCCGACACGCGAAACGGAAGAAATTTCAGAGGCGATAAGTCGGCAAGAGCCGGTGGAAGTTCGATGGTCGATGTTCGCTTTATTTTTGTATTCCCGCCGCAGCCGCCGGGTGATTGACACTTTGTTGCGCGATGCAAAAAGTCTCCCGCGCGCGTGATTTATGTTGGCTGGAATTCATTTTGAACAATCGCATAGCTTTTGCGGTGTGTGTGATGTGTATCCGCGGAGGGACTTGCGTGCAGTGCACCTCGTCATTTACAGACTGACCAATGGGGGGACTTTATACATGTCTTTTTTCATCTTAGCTTTTTCTTTACCGCTTGCACCAAATACCGTTACCATCCGCTAATTTGTTTGTCGTCTTCATTTGAAAAACAGTTTGGACACTCGGACGCGCGTGTGCCAATTAATATTTTTAATATACATAAATAGTGAAACCATATTTAAAAAACTGCAAAACATAAGTTATCTATTATACGCCAATCGGACCTGGCACCATATAGCGAAGCAAAATTCAATACTATTATATATACTTGGCTTCATTATCTTGCGATCCGAGATAAGCGCATGCAGATTGTAAGTACGCGCAAGCGTATGTATTTCGTAAAACCTGGAAAATTTATAAGAGTCCTCGAAAAATGTGAGAACCTGTCCGCGGCGTACGTGGCCTGGCAAACGTCGTGGTCAGCACTCTTCTCTCTCTCTCTCTCTCTCTCTCTCTCAGTATTATACGGGCATGCGGTGTAATCTAGTTTATAAAACGAGTTCAAGGGAATTCAGATTTAGGCAAAAAGAACACTTTCTATGTGCTCGAGCGAGTACTTCAGGGCTACTCGGACATTTAATACGGTTTTTTTGCCGGATAAAATAATTCAAGGGAAACAATGTATATACTTTGTTTATTCAACTGTAAGATTTTTCTATTATTAAACTAGTTGCGCGGACTTGACCTTTGTTTAACGCAACAGCATATTTTTCATTTATAAGCAAAAGGTATATAACCTGTAAAACTGGCTAGCCGCAACTGGTTGTCGTAAAACTACGGCTGCATAAATTGCTGTTACCAGGGGTTGGATTTTCCATAAGGCTTGCGTTTGCTTACGGAAAAGAAGCAAATGATTTCTATGGCTATACTTTTCGAAACGCGCAATTAATAACAAAACTATATTTTGCCTGTGTCGATAATAAAATCTTTCCATCGCCACGATAACTTGGCAATTCATTACTTCAAATAAATGATAGACTTTAATTATTATTAATGATCGCAATGCAGTATCAAGCTGCCAATTACTATTAATAATTCGTATTATCAAAGTGACAAGCTACTTTGTAACCAATTTTCTTTTTAATTATACAATTCCAATCCCCTCGGAGAAGAAAAGCCTACGCAATAAGATCGTGATTTTCTACTTTTGCCCTAATATAACGCGCAAAATGATATGTCATCTAAATTCCCGCCTCGAATACTCAACCCTATCAACATCTCCCAGCGACTCGAATTCGGCATGAAATCGCTGCACGGCTCATGCCGTTCGCGCGCCTGGCGGAGCACGAGGCGGAGCAACAAACTGCAACGGCTTTATACATACTCATCGCGTCTCTCTCGCAAAGTGACACACGTATAAAAGCTGGTGCCGCTCGTACATTACGCGCATATAGACGGTGGCAGCTGGTGCGGCGAGAGAAGAAGAAAGAGCGCGATGGACTAGGTATTACGTATAATATGTACATGGCCGAGGCAGCCGCCGCTGCCAGTGATTTGAACGTCCGCGTAGGCAAGTGCAACAGCAAACCAACGCCGTGCAGTGTGTCTTATGCGCTTATATTTCCGTCTTTTTGTTCCCCCCGCCTTTAGCTGCTTAGCTTCTTCCATCCTTCCTTCCCTTTTTTTCGTTGTTGTTGTTTCGCGCTGCACGTACACGCACACACGCACACACACACACACACACACACACACACACACACACACATGTGCAACTTGTATATATACATATAGTCGAGTGTCGATGACCGCCGGCGCTGCTGGTGCTGCTCCGACTGCCGCAGTGCGCATGGAGCTCGACACTTCAATTAACGTCGAAGGAGCGCGCGCTCGCTCGCAGCTGTATATAAGAGCCTATAATAATTGCCTTCTCTGGTGCTCTGGCATTTATTGTCGGTGCGTATAGCGCGGGCCCTTTTCCCCGGCTGCAGTATACCGCGCAAGCTAGGAGTCGTTCGGTACAAGGGGGTAGACCGCGAGGAATTCATATTTAAAAGTAGGATCATTTGCTGCTGCTGCTCTTGGTGGCAGCTTTCTCTCTTTCCCTCCTATGTACGATGAACTTCCTCATTCTTTGTATTTTGTCGGACAAATTGTTTGGGAGTGTTGCATGTGCGAGTAAATGCGAGCGACGTGTGTGTTGTGAAATTCTCTTTAGTTTTAGTTGAAATGTACTTCGATTACCGATAAACCGTGTAGCGGTAAATATGAATCGAGAATTTTGATATCGAAACAAGCGGCGAGGCCTATAAGGCCTTAATAACATCAAGAAGTATTGTTAAGTACTTCTTACTGAACTATAAAATTAAATTAAATTACTTTTTTTTTATAGATTATAACATAGTATAGGTATTTAAAAAATCATACATTCGAAAGATGAAAGTATCAAAGTAAAAATTAGACTCATATTTATAAGACGAAGTTGTAGTTGCCGATTAAATATTTTTCGCTTTTCTAATGCAATAGAATAGGAGATGTTCACAAAAATCTCACCTATTCATACAGTAGAATAGAGAAAAGAGCCAAAGCAACGGAAAGAAATTGGTTGCCTTTTCATTTCGTGCGCTAAGGTTGGATTGGCGGGCCCCTCGTGCCGTCTTATCTCATTACCCGCATAAGGAAACAGAATATAATAGACTCTTCATTGCCCCTTTTTGTTAATCGTTATGATTGGTTACGGTTCGCTGATGACAGACTGAATTACAAAACTATACTCGTGTTGATGCCCATGTTTACCTTTTTCTTTTTTTTATCTCTTTTTGTAAAAACAGGAAGCTCTTGAAAAGTGTAAATCAATGAATTTAATCTTTTCGTAAAGAGTAATTTATCTATAGTTTCATCTTTAGAAATGTACGAAATATTAGGGAAATTCTTGAAAAGTATGAATCGATCAATTTGGTCTTTCGACGAATATAAGTATATATACCTGTTGCTTCATCTGAAAAGCGCCAGATTTACGGCCGAAGCTTGCTAACAATAATCATTTTACATATGGATATTATATTAATATTACATAAATGTCCACATTATATATCTACATATCCAGTAAGTATATGAAGTATATTTTTCTAAAAATGCATTTATATACCGAACCTTATATAGGAAGTCTAGATTTTGTTTAATTATTATATTCTTTATTATACATCTATCCTTATAACACGAGCTTAAACTCATTTCTTATTCTACACTAATTATTTTTAATCGAAATAATAATTTTTATTATATTAATTATATTAAGAAGTAAATATATATATATAACTTATAAGTACCAACGCCTCGAAAAATGTCTATCGTATATACGTTTGTTCATTTATATCAATGATTACCGAAGAGGATGGAATTGTCTGTTAAGGGGATGCCGGAGTCGCCTGTT